>CALNHX010005153.1:0-42818 GCA_940337035.1 Agriotes lineatus
CTTACTGGGAGTGGTTTACAAAATCCTAAGTGCAATTATAGCGAACAGAATCAAGCCATACGCCGAAGAAATCCTAGGCGAATACCAATCAGGATTCAGGGAAGGAAGATCGACCACCGATCATATATTCACTATCAGAACAACACTAGAAAAATGCTATGAACAGAATATAGATATACACCAAATATATATAGATTACAAACAAGCATATGATAGCATAAATAGAAAATACATAGAAGAAACAATGAAAGAATTTGGAATTCCAGAAAAGCTAATTAACTTAGTGAAAATGACAATATCACAAACCAAAAACAAAGTCAGAAACCAAGGAAGCCTCTCCGAACAATTTGAAGTTAAAAAAGGATTAAGACAAGGCGACCCCCTATCCTCAACATTGTTTAACCTAGTGCTAGAAAGGTGCATAAGGAAAATAGAAATAAACCCAGGAGGAAATATATATAATAGAAGCTGCCAATACTTAGCTTTTGCAGACGACGTAGTAATCTTGGCACGATCAGAGCAGGCATTAAAAACAGCCTATAGCGAACTAGAAGAAGAAGCTAATAAAGCAGGATTAAAAGTTAACTACGAAAAGACCAAATACATGTTGAACACAAGAAACAGAAGAAGAGAACAAAACAACATCCAAATAGATAATCACACAATACAGGAAGTCTCGGATTTAAATACCTAGGAAGCATAATTACAAACAATAACGAAACAAGAGAAGAAATAAAAGCAAGAATAGCGGCGGGAAACAAAAGCTATTATGCACTCAAAAGCATATTCCAATCGAGAAGCACATCGAGAAACACGAAAAAAAGAATATATAAAACAATAATTAAGCCTGTAGTAACATATGGAAGCGAGACGTGGGTGCTAAAAATGGAAGAACAGAAAAGCCTATGCATCTTCGAAAGGAAAATATTAAGACGAATATATGGACCAGTAAAGGAAGGAGAAGAATGGAGATCTAGAATGAATCATGAATTAAGGAACCTATACGAAGACCAAGACATCGTATCGACAATAAAAACACAAAGAATAAGATGGCTAGGCCACCTAATAAGAATGAAAAACGACAGAGGTCCAAAAATAGCATATGAAAGAAATCCGGAGGGTAGGAGAAGGAGAGGACGACCAAGGAAAAGATGGAGCGAAGATGTAGAAAACGATTTGAAGCAGCTGGGAGTAAGAACTTGGAAAAGAAAAGCCCTAGATAGAGACGAATGGAAGAAGATCATCGAGCAGGCCAAGATCCTACAAGGACCGTAGAGCCAAAGAAGAAGAAGAAACCACAAATTGTATAAAAATACAAATAAAAATTAAACAGGATTTACTTTGTGTTCTAAAAAATGCAAAAGAAAATATTTTCCATATAATTTTATAGAATTATCGATAGAAATATATAAAATGTTTTTTAAATCAATTTTATTCAAACATTCAAAGAACATTTTTAATTTTGGCTATTTTACTATTATCTTTTGCCCTCATATAAATCCTGCCATTTTTAGACCAAAGATATTTAATATTCTTCTCCTTTTTATAATCTCTAGCTGTCGCAAACAGCTGTCGATTTAAGGAATAGAGAGATTCATTAATATACATAGAGTTATTGCTTTTTGCCATATCAACTAATTCCAAATTGATATCACTTAACTTCAGATTACGTTTTATCTTTCTGCACCTTAGAAACTCCTCCTTGTCATTTCACGATGATTCCTCTCAAGCATTTGAACAGCCACTTTAAAAGAGAGAGAATTTCCTACTGGGCGGTTTGTTTGTCCATCTGCTGGTTTGGCAGTACGAGTTGCACTGGAACTGCGCTCAACTATGGCAACGATGTTCTCCTCCGCAGCAACAACCTGATAAATAACTCGTTCGTACTGAATGCTAAAGCTCTTGCACTCGGATGGGGCAGCTATGTGCATCGACAATGCGCTCTGAAAGCTTGTTTCTTCTAAATCTCTCTGCAGCTTGGCTAGCGGTGGGCACTGTTGAACTACAGTTTGTACCTATTCTCCTCCGCAGCAACAACCTGATAAATAACTCGTTCGTACTGAATGCTAAAGCTCTTGCACTCGGATGGGGCAGCTATGTGCATCGACAATGCGCTCTGAAAGCTTGTTTCTTCTAAATCTCTCTGCAGCTTGGCTAGCGGTGGGCACTGTTGAACTACAGTTTGTACCTATACTATGTAGAATCTGAAATCGCAATAGTTAATGAAGGTATTTACAGTATCACTTTTAATAAATTCACCTCTAGCGCGCTATCCATCGCTTCGTATTGCTTTTTGGCTTCACTTACAGCTTCTTTCCAGTTTTCAGACAAGACTTGTCTACTGTCGAGGAATTCTTGTTTCATTTAGCTGCTTTTCTTTTTCCACCAATTTCTCCTTTAAGGAAGGTATCTGTAATTATAATGTACTGTAAAATTATGTCGTTAATAGGATTGATAATAATGAAAATTATGCAGTGCGAAACGCATTGATTGCCTCGGTTTTTGCCAGATAAAATTTCCACGCAAATCTTAGGTTATGTCACAAGAGCACACAAAATTAAAATGGAAAATATAATAACGAATACTCACTTTTCTACAACAGAAATGAGGGTTTCCTTCTTCATATCAACTAATTCCAAATTGATCATCACTTAACTTCAGATTACGTTTTATCTTTCTGCACCTTAGAAACTCCTCCTTGTCATTTCACGATGATTCCTCTCAAGCATTTGAACAGCCACTTTAAAAGAGAGAGAAATTCCTACTGGGCGGTTTGTTTGTCCATCTGCTGGTTTGGCAGTACGAGTTGCACTGGAACTGCGCTCAACTATGGCAACGATGTTCTCCTCCGCAGCAACAACCTGATAAATAACTCGTTCGTACTGAATGCTAAAGCTCTTGCACTCGGATGGGGCAGCTATGTGCATCGACAATGCGCTCTGAAAGCTTGTTTCTTCTAAATCTCTCTGCAGCTTGGCTAGCGGTGGGCACTGTTGAACTACAGTTTGTACCTATTCTCCTCCGCAGCAACAACCTGATAAATAACTCGTTCGTACTGAATGCTAAAGCTCTTGCACTCGGATGGGGCAGCTATGTGCATCGACAATGCGCTCTGAAAGCTTGTTTCTTCTAAATCTCTCTGCAGCTTGGCTAGCGGTGGGCACTGTTGAACTACAGTTTGTACCTATACTATGTAGAATCTGAAATCGCAATAGTTAATGAAGGTATTTACAGTATCACTTTTAATAAATTCACCTCTAGCGCGCTATCCATCGCTTCGTATTGCTTTTTGGCTTCACTTACAGCTTCTTTCCAGTTTTCAGACAAGACTTGTCTACTGTCGAGAAATTCTTGTTTCATTTAGCTGCTTTTCTTTTTCCACCAATTTCTCCTTTAAGGAAGGTATCTGTAATTATAATGTACTGTAAAATTATGTCGTTAATAGGATTGATAATAATGAAAATTATGCAGTGCGAAACGCATTGATTGCCTCTGTTTTTGCCAGATAAAATTTCCACGCAAATCTTAGGTTATGTCACAAGAGCACACAAAATTAAAATGGAAAATATAATAACGAATACTCACTTTTCTACAACAGAAATGAGGGTTTCCTTCTTCCTAAACTAAAGGCCAGCTGTCAACACGACGATTTTAGCCCTGTTGCCAGATTTACACTGTACGAAATAAATTTGTAGAAACGGATTCAAAATGTACCAGATTCGTAGAATTTTACCAGGTCTGGCAACGCTGCTAATATCAAGACGCCGCCCACGTGTGTAACAGCACATAGACCAGGAGTTGATTTATTTGACCTTGGGAAGTGTTCTGCTTTATTATAGAGTTATGATTATGATTATGATGATTATGATGATTATGATTATGATTATGATAAGGCTTTGAAACCCATTAATAACCCTATAAAGCCTGTTTTTCGTGTTGAATCTATTACTTTAATTCTATCAGTAAATGTCAAATTTGAAATATATGTACGCAAAGTTACAAAAAAAGACTGAATACTATGTATACTTTTTGGACAAGCTGCTTGCTTAAACCCAAAGTCCGATACTTTATGGGAATTTAGAATATCAAAACCATTATTTAATATCAAAATAAATTCTGCTGTCGCTCCACAGTTTTCAAATTCTTTTAATTTCAATTTATCCCTACAATAAATGAGTGCCTCGGCAACAGATTTACTTAATAATTGTGTAGCTAAGCGAACTTTAATTTTTTGTCTAAAAAAGCAAATATGCTGTTTTCTAATTTTTGTACCTAGATGGAGTCCTTCGCGTTCTTGTAATAAGGTCACTATATCAATAAGGTACCGCCATTAGTGACTTTTTATATCTATCCTTGTCGCACAATTTTCTCCAACTGGGGATAAAAATACATAACCTAACAGATTCCTCACTTTACAAGTGCCATTACACCAAAAAGAAAATCCCCAAAAACTAGTGTCTTCCCTATTGCACTTGGGAAATTTGTATTTGTTATCCTTATCTCACAATTTTCTCACATTCTCACGCGAGGAATGGAATGGCGGTACCTTATTGATATAGTGACCTTATCTTGTAAATCAACTAATTTAACTATATAAGTAAAGTCAATCATTTCACCATTTGCATTTAAAAAATATTTCATGTCAGCAAAACAATTTCGAATTAATTTAAACATGTCAACATGTGCACTGGATCAGGCAACAAAAAGTAGTACGCGCACATTGTCATAAATAAAATCTACTTTGATGTCGTTTATGTTAAACTGACACCCTAATAGTTTACCCATACAGAAGTTTGTCGCGCATCCATCAAAAGTATTATTTGTGACGACAATTCCAGACTCTTTCAATAAAGTTAAAGCTTGTTGAGTTAAAGAAACTTTCTGGTGACTTGTGATACCTGCAATAAAGAAATACCCTATAGGTAATTTCCACGCCTCATTTATACATACAATTAGGAAAACTAATGCTTCTCTAGCCACAACCAACCCATCACCATGCAACGCAGTCCCACAGTCTATGTAACCAACAAACTTGCCATCTACACATTCTAGATGTTGGCGAATGGCAATTTCGTCAAACACCAAAGAGCACAATAATGGTCTGGTGTTTTTAGAATTAGCAACTTTCTGTTTTAAGAATGTAAGTGCTTCTGAAGTAAAGCCTGGTGCAGCATTCACAGATGAATACCATTTTGCCAATGTTTTTGAATGAGGCAAGCTATTGAAGAATTTTTGGCGTATGAAATTATAGGCTTTGGGTGAGAAGAAGTGTAAAGTTACTGCAAAAGCCCTCACTGAAGGTTCATATTTCTTATTAATTTTGCACCCCTTAGTTTTCCGGAAGGGCCGTTCAATCACTTCTTTATTTTCACCAAACTGGTCCAAAATCATAGCTTCATGCTCCTCCAACATAAAATTTTTCTTCTTTAATTGAGCAGCCAATTCTTTGAGTGACGCAATTTGCTTTTTCTGTGACCACACAACCTTTTGCAATTTGCGTATTTTACGGCTTTGCAACATTTGATGTTGCCGTAGTTGACAAATGCTTTTCTTCAACTTCTGCTTCCGAGGGGTATCATCAAGCGATTCTTGCCAGTATGGAGATGCCTTGGAACGAGGTGATGTTGAAGGTTCTGGTAGATCCGCTAACAATGGAAGAGTACCAGGCGTAGACTTGGCTTCGTAAGCTGTTGCAGGTGCTTCAGCTGATGTAGAAGGCTCGGACATAAACGGATTTGCTCCTCCATCACATCGCTTTTGGACCTTGGGACAGTCTCCTCTATCCGTTTGCATGGGTCTTTTCTCCACTTGATTCAGAGTTCTAACCTATTCAACAGTATGCATATGAAACGTCCATTATTTCAAAGTAGGTATCCAAACTTACATATTTTGAATGGCTAACTTCCACTGTTGGCAGCGCTGAAGGTTTTAGTCTCACTTTTAATTGCGATGTTCGATCAAAGCAGTCATCAGCAAAATGTTGAGAACATAACACACTCGAAATTTTCGGAGTCCATTCTGGTTTGTTTACTGCTTTACTCCATAAATGACTTCGCTTTGGGTCTTTCGGAAAACTGGAATAAACATTACAAAAACTTTATGTTACTTGTTATTAAATTACTATACTGATAAATATTAGAACCTTTGAATGAGGTTTTATATTCAAAGATTAGAACTGAGATTTATTTTTCTAAACAAAAATGATTCTAATAACATTTCTAACCGCATTTCAATAACATTGTTCTGTCGTTCACCCTTTTCAAACATACCACGCCACTGGTGAAAGTTTGTTAGGTTATGTACCTTGTTTACATTGTACTGATTAAATTTAATTATTATTACTTATTATAGTCCAGTAAAATGGTGTTCAAAAAGAGCTTAAAGTGGAAAGTTTTGGTGTAATTGTTTTGAGTGACTTACTTTATGTTTTTTAGGGTGCTGAACACGAATCTGAAGTTGTCCAACAAAATTTTTTTCGGCAAATATGAGAAATCATAAAAAAAACACTAAAAATCACAGTTTTTTTTAGTTTTTGGCTTATTACTTGCAAAGTAAACTTTTTACGCAAAAGATGATTCTATATTAATATAAAGACGAGAAAATTTCCTACAATTCATGTTCTATCACTTTTTTGTACGACATATGGTTTCCGCGCTAAGAGGCGTTGAAAAATTGCTGAAAATTAGTTGATTTTGGAAAATTGCAAAAAACATATTCTTTACAGCCTTTCCGTTCATAGCACTAAAACTAAGCATTTCTCTGTAAACATTATCCTATACTTTGAAATAGCAGATAAAATTCCGTACAATTTATGTGTAAATAATTTTTTCGGACCTTCAATAGTTATGAGAAAAGCAATGAGGAATGCATGAAGAAGTCAGTCGCCTCCTTATTGAAGGCATATACTTAAATGCACAATTATATGTCTGCGCAGATATGTAAAACGTTAACCTTAGATTATATAGGTGCAACAAAAAGATAAACAGCGATTCATGGTTGATTAATATGAAATCTGTGCAATGTTAAACAATACATATAATAACATGGGTACATAGGTAGGTATTTTATAAAACGCTTATTATTATATGATTATTGACATTGAAGTGAACCTCCTCAGTGAAACCAAGCCCTCTTGGTCAAAGGTTCCATGATTTCTGCAGGGATGCCTTCCAGTTCTTCTACATCTAAAAAATTAATTAAATATAATTAATGACTTAGTTTTAATTGTTTGAACATTGAATAGTTGTATTAGGTTACATAGTTTGAACAAATAAATAAAAATGAATGAGTAAAAAAATAAAGGTGAAATGGAATTAGTTATGCATAGTTACCTTCAAGTACTTCAGGAAGTTCCGGGTCATCCCCGTATTCTTCGATTTCAGTAAGAGGCATGTTATTGCAACTGGTTTCGCAGTTCACACACATATTGGAGCACTTGAGGCCTGCTTTTTTCATCCACAGTTTTTCTGACAGGTCTTCTTGCATTTGCAAGAAATAAGTTTCAAGTTTGAGGTGCTGGTGGTTCTAGCGTGGTTACTGGCTCCAGACCATCTGTGGTTTTCTTCCAACCCCATTGTTCAGGATCTTCTTCATTCCCAAGCCAGCCTCGGCAGGTCGAAAGTGTTTACAGATGCTTGCTGATTCATAGATTTTAATTGTTCTACGGTAGTGAGTAAAGCTGTACATATACTGTTGAATCACTCGATGGAGCATTGATAAATGGCAGCCAAGCAACAAAGGTTGTGTCACAAAGGAGACCACTCGTGGTTTGCTCCATGAAACCACTCCATCCTGGAATGCTGGGCACATCGTTCCACTTGCTGTAAAGCCAAATTAGGTCCCCCAAACAGGGTGTGATAGTATCGGATGAAACAAAAAACTTTTGGAAATCCTTTAAGCCAGGAGAACCTGCTTTCTCAAAAATTTGCAAGGAAACAGCGCCCATCTCGCCAACTAGTTGAGCTGGTAGTATTTTCTTCACTCGGAGGACAATTCTCTGATCTGGAGCAATAGCATTCCTTGGGATTATCAAATGTATACACCCCATTGCATGAAAGGTATTATACCCATCCAGTGTACGAGTGTTAAAATTCGTGTTGTCATGAACGGATTCATGGAAAGCTGTGGAGTCTATTTGTAAAAATGGTCTCATGATTACTGACACTTCCAAACGAACAGCTTCAGAATAAGAGGTGCAAAGTCCCAAGGCTGACATAATATCGATTAGCTTTCGTAACCCATACTTCTTATAAAAAAGAAGCTCATAGTCCAATTTGTAAGGCAAAGAACTAGGTCTGACAACGCTAATAACACTGTGAAATGGCTAAAACGTTTTTTGTTTTCATTTATTACTGTCCTCACGGTTCTTCTTCAGTATCAGCATTTCAAAGAAAAGATTGAGAACCTCAGGAACAAGGCTTTCATTTTCGTGCAAGAAAGAATCTGAAGGGGGATAATCATCCACGACATACGCTACAGATCTTGTCTCTTCAAGAATTATAACAGCCGCTGTTTCAACTAATCGAAGACGTTTTTCGGTGTACCACGCATCTGGCCAGTATGTTTGAAACATACGATCGTATTCTGTTTAATCTTTGATATGATTACATCCTCCCTCCCTCCCTATATCTCTTCAGTAGGTGGTTTATTACTGTTTTCCATTTGGGAATGTATTCACCCTCTGTCTGAGCTATTAACTGGTCTAATGAAAACTGACATTCATCATCACTGTTTTCCATAAAAGTAAAAATGTTCTCCCAATTTCTTTCGCATAAGGGCCAACTTTGTTTTTCACGTCAACCTTGGGCTTACCAATGTACAGATTTTTTAAACAGTTATCGTGGTACTAACAATCAGCAGCAATATCTGTTCATATCTCTATCAGTAGAAAGAGGGGGAGCTGAAGGTCACAAGATAGTCCGCTAGCTCAATACGTCACATGCCTGTTTTATTATATTGATAAAAATACACAGTTTTCATATTAATCAACCATGAATCGCTGTTTATCTTTTTGTTGCACCTATATAACCTAAGGTTAACGTTTTACATATCTGCACAGACGTATAATGATGCATTTAAGTATATGCCTCCAATAAAGAGGCGACTGACTACTTCATGCATTCGTCATTGCTTTTCTCATAACTATTGAAAGTCCGAAAACATTATTTACACATAAATTGTACAGAATTTTATCTGCTCTTTCGAAGTATAGGATAATATTTACAGAAAAATGTTTAGTTTTAGTGCTGTGAACGGAAAGGCTGTAAAAATGTGTTTTTTGCTATTTTCCAAAATGTACTAATTTTCGGCAGTTCTTCAACGCCTTTTAGCGCGGAAACCATATGTCGTACAAAAAAATAATATAAACATGAATTGTAGGAAAATTTCTCATCTTTATTTTAATATAGAATCATCTATTGCGTAAAAAGCTTACTTTGCAAGTTATAAGCCAAAAACTAAAAAAAACTGTGATTTTTAGTGGTTTTTTATGATTTTCATATTTGCCGAAAAAAATTTTGTTGGACAACTTCAGATTCGTGTTCAGCACCCCAAAAAACATCAAGTAAGCCACTAAAACCAATTACACCAGAACTTTCCACCTCGAATTACCATTTGACTGGACTATTATCCATTCACAAAACTCGTGAACTGTCAATGTCAACTTTTTTCAATATTTGCTGAGTGTACCTGGAAATTACAGTTTTTTTGGGAATGTACTTCGGATCTAGTAATTTCTAGTAATATTTGAAGTTAGGTTATGTTACATGTGTCAAAAGTTTTTCATTGTAATAATTAACTATAGCCTTTTTTTTCCTCTTCAATAATAAAACCCTTTGTCGTTTCTGTTCTATTGCAATTGAAGTGTATGCACAGAAATTAAAGCATTGTGGACATACTTTTTCTACAAGAAAGTGTCACATAAGTCAAGTTTGTAAATTAAAAAAAAATTCAGTGCTGCCAAAATCAGCAAGCAAAAGTTTCTAAACAGAATTTAAACAAGGTACCAACTTGACAGCGTTTTGACAGTTCACGAGTTTTGTGAATGGATAGTACTGATGGAACGTTATTCCTTTATTTGTAGTTGTAGGTGTTTGAGAACACCCACAAGAAGCACAACTAACCATTTTTTACCACAAGTTTTTTACAGCAAAACTGGCGCAACTACGCGAAACTCACAATAATGAGTCATATATGGGTTTTGCAGATGGCGACTTCCGTCGTAGTTCAATCATATGCTACAAATTCACAACGCTCCTTCCTGAGGTTTTATATTCAAAGAAAGTTTCCCACGTATATGCAACCCGTTGTACGTTGCTCTGCAATGTGTGTTGCCTATCCACACATGCGCGTAGCGCCGTTTTATGGGATTGACTCCTCAAAGGTCACGGTTCTTATCACTGCTTCAACACTTAGGTTATAATTAAATGTATCACTGACCTGATAATATTCTTCTGTGCATTTACGGGTACCTTATCTGTATATAATCTGCTATCTATTCTCCAAAACTTTGGTGATTTAAAACACTCGATACGATCCAGAAATTGGATTTAGTTTCGGAGTGTCCAAAACACACTTTATCTCAAACAACAATTTACCCCTATCTTGGCCACACAGCCACACTTTACCGCACAAATGGTGCAAAATTCAAATCTTGCGTGCATTTTGGGACACCCGTTATTTGCTAACCATCAATATAAATAAATAAAAACATGGCTTTTACTTGCTTTTTGCTGTTTTTAAATATTTTGTATAAACTCCTTTTTTACTTACGAAGGATCTCAGGGTTTGTATAAATTGAAAGGTGGTCACCCTAGTTTTTTTTTTAATTTCATTTATTCTGCATATTCCATTACATATATGTAATACTATATGCCAATATGCAACATTCGTTTTTTAATCATACATTATAACCGTTTTAAAACTATACTAAAACTATCTGCTTTAATTTACTTCTCTGATTATATGAAAACTATGCCTAATTCCTAGTAACTTAACTACTTATAACTTACAAATTCTATTTTTAACAATTATATTAAATTCTTTTAGGAAAGTATGTTTAACTGATTGTTACCTACAACTGAAGCTATATATGTATCTATTTACTATTTTATAATTTTTCCCAGTCTATACTTTTGACAAAGAAATTAAATTCTCTTAGGTAAGTATTTACAAGTAATTTTTTATTTACGGGCCAGTCGCCGCCCTTGATTAGTATACTATGTCGTAATATTCGTCGCTGCACTTTTAAAATTTTACAGTTATAAATCAGATGATCTACAGTCTGATCATCAGTATCACACGGACATCGAGCACTGTCTAAAATATTAAAACGGTACAAATAGCTTTGCAGTTGTCCATGGCCGGTCACTAGCACAGTAAAATGAGGGTTCACTTTAGACGGGTATTTTAATCTTGCAGATACTGTTGGATAGAACTCTTTTGTCACTTTCCCTTTTTCTGTATTGTTCCACTCACTTTCCCGTTTAGCATCACTAATTATTTCACTTTTGGGTATCTTGTTGTAGATTTCCACAGTATGGTCGCACTCTGCTTCACATTTTGCTAAATAATCGGCCCTCTCGTTCCCTACGTTACCTTGATGTGCTTTTACCCAGGTGATAAACAATTCACATTTTCCTTCTAGTTTAATCATCAGTTTCTGTATTTGTATTATTAAATTGCCATGTTTATCTCTCCCTTTCAATGAATCAATTGCGACTCTACTGTCGGTGTATAGTACTACTTTTGGTTGATTGTTTTCTGAGGTGCATATTTCGTCTAATTTTTGAAGTCCTTTCAGTATTGCCAATTGTTCGGCCTGGTTATTTGAACAAGTCTGACCACTTAGTCTGTATTTTATTTTGTGCTCAAGCTGGTTGTTTCTGTAAATCGCCACTCCAGAGCCAACCTTGTCACTACTTTTACTCCCATCTGTATATATCTCGATGTCAGGTTTTGCATTACGATCTGGTTGATTAACAGTCGGAATTTCTGCAGGATGAATCCACTTACTAACTGGCATGGGAAAATCGTAGTGAATATCCTCTCTAGTTCTTGTGGCCAAGTGTATTCTATTTATTTCTTCAATTTTAATAATTATAGGCACTAAACCACTTAAGATACACGACGCTTCGTACGATAAAGTTCTGTATGCTTTTGCCACTTTAACATTAATGAGTCGCTGTACCCTCTTAAGCATTAATTGGTTGGTTTTTCTATTTACCCTAGTTGTACATCTAATTTGAATTTCGGTGGTATTTGTTTTACCCAAATCACTCAATGTGAAAGAAATACAATCTCGATGTTCGCGAAGTAATTCATAGGTGGCTAACTTTTGTTGTTGTGATAAATCATCGCCGAAATTAATGGCACTGAACTGTAAATCTGTTACATCACTTTCAACACTCTCAATATTGTTAATATTAAACGGTGGTAAACTTCTCAAGAAAAGTTTATTAGTCTTTATGAGTACCACGTCGTCGTGGGCAAGGAAATTGCGACCGATGATGAGCTCATGCCGAATATGTTCATCATCTAAAATAATAACTGTCACGACGGCGACCGCTTCTTCAATCGCAACTCGAACTACACTTTTTCGATTGCTTACGACTGCATTTCCCAGAAAACTTTTAAGTGATATATTTGTCGCAGCTTCTCGAATATCGATCTTTTCTTTACGTGCGACCGATAATTTCAGAATAGTGCAATCGCTTCCATTATCCAATAAACATTTAACTTTCAAACTATTAATTACTGCCGTCTTTAGAAAAATATTTGCAGTCTCGTCAACAGCTTGTTACAATAATCTCACTTCAGATTACTGTCGTCAGGAATAAAACACAACAACTTGCTAATAAAATATATATAATTTAAAATAGTAATGTCTGTACAGGTTGAAATGTTGCTTAAGACTCAATAGCGAGGACCGGATGTGGGAGTGGAGGTACACACGTTAAATAACCCAAGCCTGCAAAATTTGAAATTTCGGCCGGTGGATCTAAAAATGTATAATAGCTCGGACTTTCCTGACGTATTTTCGTCCCCGAAATACCTATTTCCACATTCGACCCACTAACAAATGCACACCATGTAAAAACAACAACTTAAAACGCCAAGTCACATGCCATTAACCTAAAACTACTAAATACAAACGAATTATCATCACATTAGCACAAACAATATTATGAAAAACAAAACATTTACAAAAATATAACTACAAGTGTTAAAGAGCTTATTCCGAAATACGTTGGCAGTACATAGTCATTGTGGACAATTTCTTTAGATAATTGAGTGAATTGATTTTTTATTGACTGAAAATCATTTAAATCGATTTGTTTTAATTCAATGGTAGGTGTTTCTGGAAAGTAATTTTTAAGTGTATACATTGTTATGTTTAAAGAAGGTAGATTAATATTTCGAATAAATTCATTCTTATAATTATTTGACGATAAGGTATATTCATGATTGGTTACCTTGCATTCTTTCGGCAATTGTATTAAATAAGTTCCAAAAAGAGGTTGTTTGTAAGGACTATTATTACTGCAACTTACATCGAATATTAATTCTTTAGGAGTGATTAATAACCAGGCATTATTACTTATTTTATGCATTTTAACTGTATTTAACTTAAATCTATAGATTTTACAATCTGTGGTTCCCTTAAAATTAAGAAGGTCAACCGCACATCTTTCGTCTTTTTCTAAATCTTGATCAACGTTTTCACAGAAATAGAGGCCTTGTTTCACTTTTGTGCACATATTATTAATTGTTACACTGAATTTATTATTGAATAGGATGTATGGTTTTGAAGGAATTATCATGTGGAAAGTGTTGTTGTTTGGTATTGGTAAGGGAATCAGTGATAGTAGTCCTAAGTGTCATTAGCACTCAGAGGTATTTCGAGTATGAAGACTAAATTAGTTCCTTTTCTATATGCCTTTACGTCGATTAAATGATCGTATTCATTAAGATCAATCGAAGGTTCATATGGGAGTCTGTATAGTATATGTTGTTTTGAGATAAATTCAAGTTCAGATCGTAGATCCTTAAGTTCCACCATAGAAGGGTGTAAAATATTTAATTTAGCGAAGGTGATTGCTTCTTCAAGCGTATCGAGAATTTCTAACAGAAGATTCAATAAAGTGGCCAACTGAAGTTGTACCGAATGGAGATTAATTAGTGCATAATTTTCGATATCGTGTAATGCTGTAGTTTTGATGGCTGATTCAATTTGTAGAAGTCGAAATTGAAGAATTTTCTGGTTAGTTTCTAATTTAAATAATGTTTGATTGTACTTGTCGATAGCTTGGGTCATCAATGACGTTTGGCGTATTGTGATCTCTTCTAATTTATGTTGATTCTTTTGAAGGGAATTTAAGGCTTGATCTATTCTTTTTCCGTCTTCAGCATCGAGGTTACCAGTAATAAAGCTGATTAGGCTTCCTAAACCGTTTATTGCTCCTCTTATGACTTTCCGAACGTGATTGGGAAACAAATGTTCAATTTTCTTTTGAATTTCTATTAATAGACTTTCCAAAACGAGCAGATAATTATGACTTTCTAATTTATATATGGGTCCATGATTTTCCGATTCTAATGGTTTTTTGAGGTAATTTAAATTTTCTTTTAGTTTTTCATATTCGATTAATAAAGGTGAACAATCGATAGTCTTAATGAGGGTCCATTGGTCCTTTTTTATTTGTGCTGTACCAAGCCTGTTGAAGTAAAGACCTGGATTGTTTTTGAGGTTCGTGAATCCTGGTTCTGCGGGGTAGCAGATTCTAAAGCAGAGGAATCTGTAACAAAGGGCCGTAAATTATTGACATGTGCCTGTCTTGTTCCTTTATTATTTTTAAGTGTGCATACATGATGCGGCGTTATAGATATAATTTCGTAGAGTCCGATAAATTTTGGTTTGGCTTTTCCTCTTCGGGAATCGGTTTTTAGTAAAACTTGTTGTCCAACTTGGTAGGAGTGTTTTCTATTTTCTTTTGCATTCAATTTTAAAATGTAATTTTCTTTTAATTGCTGTTGCTGTCTTTTAATTTGTTCATATAAATATTTCATTTTTTCAGTGTGATTAGCGGTGTAATACCATACTCGTTGTTGTTCGAAATCAGCTGAAAAGGGATCCTGTGACATAGTATGTCCGAAAAGTAATTCGTGGGGTGTCATTTTGGTGCTTGTATGAATAGTGTTATTGTATGCGATTATGGCATATCGCATTAAAGTTTTAGGTTCTTCCTTAGGATGTCGACTTTTTAATAATCGATAGTGCTCTATCAGGGTTGAATGTAGTCTTTCTATGGGACTGTTGGATTCATGATGTCCAGGCGTTGTAATGTGCAAATTAATTTTGTGAAAAGCAAGTAGTTCTTGTATTATTATTCCGTTAAATTCTCCGTCTCCTATAATTTTTATTGGTGTACCATATTGTGATATAAATTTTGTTATTTTCCGAACTATGGTTACGTTGTTTCGATCTTTCAGGTGATATACTTGTGCAAATTTTGAAAGTTTATCGATAATTGTTAAGAACATATTATTGTCGATATAAAATATGTCTATGTGGCATTCTTGCATCGGTTTATCCGGAGTGTCCGTGACATTATAAGGGGCTTTAGTAGGTTGTCTATCATATTTTTGTTTTTTGCATTCTGCACAGTTATTAATGTAGTCTGAGATTGTTTTTTCCATGTTCTTCCAATAGAATTTACGCTTTAACGCTTCCACGGTGATTAGTTTTCCTTCGTGGTATAGTTTTATTTGTCCATATTGTTCTTCTTTGTCGATAATATGTTTAACTCTATTTAAACATCTAAATAATCTTGGTTTGTTTACACTGAACAATTCGATTGTTAATCGGCATGTAATCTTGTATAATTCATCTTCTGGAAAGAACAGGTAGTATGATGTGTCGGGTTTGCAAAATTCTAAAAATATTTTTCGTAGGGTAGGCAGAGGATTCGTTGTATTTATTTCCACATTCAAAATCTTGTGTCCTTCTTGCATTTTAATTTTTGGGGTCGATGGCTCGTCGTGAACCATATGAAATATTATTTGGTTTTCTTTCGTTTCCAGGGCATCCTCACAAATAGGTATTGTAGGTGTCGATGATTCCTGGGTATGTTGTGTATTTGAATCTGTGTCTTCTGGTTGTTGGATTAAGTTATAGGTATTAATTCTTCGAGATCGATTGGTGTTGGTATTCTTGCGGGTCGATTTATTACAGGTCGTGGTTCAGGTGTGTTTAAGCGTTCACTGTTTACAATTTCGTCCAGGAGTTGGTCGAGTTCTTCGTCTTCATTTGCTATCATAGAAATATTTGTTGTATTTGTAATGGGATTAATTTGTATGCGAGAGAGGGCGTCAGCATTAGAATTTTTTGTTCCTTTTTTGTAAATAATATCGTAATTATATTCTTCCAGTTTGAGTCTCCAACGTGTTAGTTTAGAATTGGGTTCTTTAAGTGAATTTAACCAAATGAGTGGTCTGTGATCTGTAACAATGGTGAATTTTCTTCCATAAAGATAAGGGCGGAAATATTTGGTGGCCCAAATTATAGCGAGTAATTCTTTTTCTATGGTCGAATACCTTTGCTCCGTTTCGTTGAGGGTTCTAGATGCGTATGCTACTGGTAGGTCTTTTCCAGGTGTACCTTGAGATAAAATTGCTCCAAGGGCGACATTGGATGCGTCGGTTGTGAGAATAAATTGCTTATCAAAATCCGGGTATTGAAGTATCGGGTCATTTAGTAGTATGTTTTGCGCATTTTGATATGATTTTACAAAGTCTGGGGTGTGTTCTACCTTTTTACCTTTCTTTAGACAGTTCGTAAGAGGTTTAGTCATTTTTGCGAAATCCTTTATGAATTTTCGGTAATATCCCAAAAGTCCAAGGAATCCTTTGATTTCTTTCTGGGTTGTTGGGATTGGATAATTTTGTATGGCTTTTATTTTGTCGGGGTTTGGTTTAACTCCTTCTGGTGTTACTATATGTCCAAGATATGCTACTTCTTTACGTAGGAATTCACTTTTGTCTAGCTGAATTTTCAAATTGTTTTCTCTGATTCTATTAAATACGTTACGTAATCTTGTTATGTGTTCTGGAAGTGAGGTAGAAAAAATTATAACGTCGTCTAAGTTACTAAGCATTGGCTATCTGTTAGTCCTTTTAGCACGTTGGTCATAATCCTTTGAAACGTAGCTGGGCTATTTCTAAGGCCACAGGGCATGCGTAAAAATTCAAAATGTCCGTCATCTGTAGAAAAGGCAGTCTTTTCTCTGTCTTCCGGGTCAATTTCCACTTGATGGAAGCCTGAAGCTAGGTCTAGGGTGGTAAAATATTGGCTTCGTCCTAGTTTATCTAATATATCGTTGATATTAGGGATAGGAAACTTATCTTCAATTGTCTTTTCATTCAATTTCCGATAGTCCACTACTATTCGCCACTTTTGTTGTTTTGATGCATCCAATTTTTTGGGTACAATCCATATGGGTGCGTTCCAAGGCGATTCGCTAGGTTTGATAATGTCCTTCAACATTTTGGCCATTTGAGTTTGAACTTCTTTTTTATTAATGTATGGATAACGATAATTTTTCGTAAATACGGGTTCATTGTCAGTTGTTCGAATTTTATGCTTAATTTTATTAGTAAATGATAATGGAATGTCTTTGCAATAAAATATATCTCGGTATTCCTCACATAAATTCGTTATTAACGTTTTCTTCTCGTCATTCATGTGAAGAAGAAAATGGCAGAACTGCGCCTTAAATACAGAAAATACTACTGGCTTCTGGGAAGAAATTCACAATTATCTATTCAAAACAAAGTATTAATCTATAATCAAATTATCAAACCTATTTGGCTGTACGGTATACAACTCTGGGGGTGTACCAGAAAGACCAACATTGCAAGGATTCAAACCTTTCAAAACAAAGTTTTGCGGAATTTGGTAAATGCTCCGTGGTACGTCCGAAATTGCGATCTACATCGGGATCTTGGCATCCCAATGGTGGCCCAAGAAATCAAGAGGTATGCTGGCAAGCACGAGGCCAGGCTTCTTCAGCACACAAACGCAGAAGCTCTTCAGCTGCTGGACAACCAAACCCTTGTCCGAAGACTGAAGAGGACCAAACCTTTTGAACTTGTTTAAGTGCAGTGCATGTATAAAAGCAGAGCATTGTGCGCGAGTGACTGTGATTAGCACCTTTTGGTCATCAAAGACAACTAAAAGAAGTCATTGGATGGACTTTAGAACATAAGTACTTAGCTTTAAGATTTGACGGCTAAAATTAATGGTTGGTCATGTTGACCAGTTTTAATAGTCCTTATTAAAAAAAAAAAAAAAAAAAAATTCATGTGATCTGTTCTTAAATTGTTTAAGTTTTCTCGTAATTTGATTATGACATCTTTTGTACTAATATGATTTAATTTGATAGTCTTAGGTTCAACTATTGGTTGTAATTGAATTGGTTTCTTTAAATTAAGTTGAATTGGTTCGTTTCGTGTATTTATAACTGTAGTCAAAAATGCGTTATTTTCAATCTTGACATATGCTTCTGGGATTATTAAATCTGGTCCAAAGTTTCTTTGTTCACATAGTGCTTCTTTTAGTTGGCTGTCGGTGGGTAGTCGAATTATACTTTCTGATCGAGGTGGAATATTTATTTCAAATTTATCCTGTTTCCTTGTAGGTATTTTTTCATCAGCTGATGGTTGAATATGGAGTGGCAAAGTACAGTTGCTTGTGATTAGCTGATTAGTAGATAAATCTATTCTTGCGTTCAATTGTTTTAACAAATCGAGTCCAATGAGTCCTTCGTAGTTGTCATTAAAATTGAATAAGCAGATTTTGTGCATTTGATTTGTCTTGAAGGATCTTGGTAATGGTATATTAGCTACTTCATCATGAATTGACGTTGCATGTGCAGTGCTAATTTGGAAAGGTTCGTTGTAAATATATTCGGAGTAATACTTGTGTACGAAAGCGGGATTTAACAATGTTTTCATAGATCCAGTGTCAATCATGAGTTTTGCGTTGAGTTCCGGTAAGTATATGTAGGGTAGTTTAGGTGATGCCGAATTGTTAACGTATATTAGGTCAGGTTGTTGTTCGGGCTGGTCAGGCAAAAAACCTGTTCGGGGTCATTTTCCGATGCTGGAATCCAACTGTTGTCTTCTTCGGATTGTTCATAATAATTATATTCAGCGTCAGGTGCAAGTCCATAAGCGTTATCTTCTTCTTGTACTTCGGTTTCTACAGGTCCTTGATCATGGTAGAAAAGTTCTTCGGAAATGAAGTTCCTAGGTTGATTGGATTGTCGAATATAATATGGCTGTTTAATAGTACGCGATATATCCATAGGAGTAGGCTTCTCGAGAGGTTGGATATTTCGAGGCTTAAATACGTTGGTTCCTGTTGGTTTCTGGTTTCCAAAAGCAATTGGTTGCGATGGAAATTGCTTTGCTGGGAATTGTTTTGTAGACGATTGCTGTGGTGGTAAAGCAGGAAGTGTCCTTATTGGTGCTGGAAAATGTTGGCGTTGTATTTGGAATTGTGGGTGAACGGGCTGCATCATTGGTCTATACTGCGTTTGAACCATTGGCATTGGTTGACGATGGAAGTAATAATTTTGCTGATTTGGCTGATTTGACTTCTGTGTCACATTTGGTTTGTGATGGGGTTTTGCAATGCTTTGATTGCCTGATTGCAAATGCCATACGTTTTGTTCTTCGTTAATATATTTAAGGTCATTTTCCATAGTGGTTGGTCGTTGACTCCGTATGAATGATCCAAGGGGGTTTCTTAATCCACTTAGAAAAGTCTTTAAAGTTAAATTGGTGTACAAGTCTCCTTTAACCTTAATTGTAGCTTCGTCTGTTGTGTTGGTACTTAAATGTGAAAATAGGGCGGCTCTCATTCTTATGCACGAGTTGTAAAAGTCGATTGGGTTTTCGTGATTTCCTTGTCTGAGGTGTAGTAAATCTTGAAGAATGCTGTCTTCGGATCTTCGGTCGCCAAAATTGTTTTTTAAAATTTCTTTGAGTTCTTTATAACTTCCGATGGTATATCCTGCAGTTACTAATACGGCTTGTCCAGTTAGTTTGCTTTCGATGCCGGATAACAGAAGATGATTGATGTAATCTTCATTGTTGGCAGTTGAAAATTGATTGTAGATGAGATCGGCTGCTTTGAAAAATCTTGCAAGTTGAGTGGGATCTCCTCCAAACTCGGGAATGGTCTTTAAATATTCGAAATGGAAAGCTGGTACTGCCATTCTTCTTGTGTTTTGTCGTTCGAGTATATTCTCTTGTACAGCAGCTGTTTGTTGTATCGGCAGGTTTGGTTGCGTGGATGTGTTAGGAATTGCAAATGGATTTATAGCAAGGTTGGCTAGTTGATTGGCCAGGGTTTCCTCAAATTCAGACATGGATTTTTATTTAGCGCATTTATTAATTAATTTATTGTTTCACAAGAGTATACAGGCATAAATTAAGTCAACGGACTCCTGTAGTCTCGCTTATGTGAAACGGGAATATTGTTTTAAAATATTAAGCGTTCTCCTTAGTTTTCGCAAGAGTATCTTTAGATCTAAATTCTCCTGAGAATTTTAACATCACAAGGTGCACTTGCCAAAATCAGAGCTAAAACTATATTATTATTAAGGTTTAGCAGTAGTTTAAATTTTATTTCACTTTGTTTTAAATGGCAAAACTTAATTCTAAAATTTTATCTTCTTGCTGCAAATTGATTAGCGACTTACATTAGTAGCAGGCAAATTTTCATATTGCTGTTTGGATGCTCCGCTTCGGCGATTCTTGTCCTCTGCGTCGCGGTGCTGTATTGCTCGGCTTCGGCGATTTTTGTCCTCTGCGTTGCGGGGTTGTGCTGCTCAGCTTCGGCGATGCTTGTCTTCGGCTGGGCTGGTCCACTTGGAAGCGATGTCCAGTCTTCACTTGGAACCGGGTTGGATTTTGTTCGATAGTAGACGAAGTGTTAACACAAAATTACGCGAATTTGGGGTAATTTTCTACTATCCGTACGACTGCGCCAGAGATGTTTATTGATTGACGAAAGATAATAAAAAAAAATCTTTTTTATTCAATTTATTACCTTACGGGTTACAAAGCAAAAATACAATGTTTTATGCACGAAGTCTGCGATGCAACTGAACTAGTGATAACAATTACGTGGGACATCCGTAAGACAAGATAAACCCATTATCAGCGTTCTTACATGTGTCGACAGATAATGCGTTTATGCAAGCACGTAATTAATACGTAACATGCGTAGGACGTTGCAACTGTTGTTTATAAATGTCATTTATTTCCGATTTTGTGTATGGCTGTAAGCAGGTGAGAAACGTCACTTTGACGTTTGGCACTTTTTACGGCCTGCGGCCGTAAAGAGGTTGCTTACATAATAATAAATAGTCCTTAAAGAAATCTTTAACAAGTAGGTATATTTATGCAACAAGTGTTAAAAGTTGATGTTTATGCACGAGACATGAAAATTATGAATCGAAGCCGAAGCCTGAGTTTCATAACATGTCGAGTGCAATAACATTTTTAGCACGAGTTTGGATACAATATTTTTTTACGACCTTACATTATCTGTTATTAATCCATAAATGTCGATTTAACAAAGGTTTGCATTTATGACAGTTATAATTTATGTCATAATAAAGAGATGGCCTTGACGCGCAGGTAAATGTTTGTGGAGCCAGTATTGTCAAAGTCAGTTATCAAAGGTAATTATAATAGTACACATCTGACTTTATTAATTAAATAACGCTTTAATTATTTAAAAAACGCTTTACCTCTAACGCAAGAAGTAACTAGAATAACTTGACATCCTCACTGCCAGTTCGAAATTGTAGTTTTATAACCTCACTTCACTTTATAACACATGTGCTAAAAGTAAACAGCTGATCTCATTTTAAACACGCTAAATTATAGAACGTCACTTTTAGTGAAAAAGGCTAGCGCTTTTAGTGGTAGTTGTAAAAAATAGCTATTTTTGTTACAAGTCCCTAAAATAAAGTTTTTCGGACGAATCGTCGCCTCGTCTGGAATAATAGATGAGTCCGCAAAAACTTTTTAGGGACGTGTAACAATGTTTTTTTTTCTATAGCACATGCTAAAGTGTGCTTTTATCAACTGAAAACAAAAGGTCAAGTTTTACTTTAACAGCAAGGGTAGATAAAGTAGCACTTTAACATCAAGGATAGATAAAGTAATTTAATTTTCTAACTTTTGTTTAAATTAAATATGACAGCTTCGTATTATCGTAGCAACCCAATCTAGCTACTGACATTTTGAAATGTGATTAACTGTCATTATTTTCTTTTGAAATTGTTAAAGTTCTTGCTATAGAAAAAAATATTGTATTATACACGACGATAAAGTTATTTCTATCCACTCTTGAATCATTAACGTCTCGACTGCGTCTCGACGTTAAACGATTCACTCGTGGATAAAATTTAACTTTATCGTCTTGTATAATAAATTACTATTGTTATAGCTCCCCAAATTTTTAAATATCAAATATTCATTCATTCAGTATTCATTGTGATCAGAAAAACACGTTTAGAAAAAAGCAAGCCTAAATTCCTATGTCATAGCAATTTGTTTATTTTGTTTAATTATTATTTTCGTCATGATTCAAAATCCTGACGTTATTTCTGAAAAAGCAAAAGAAATTGATCTAAATTTACTCCCAGCAAAATCTCGGGCCTTGTATCATAAAGAATATGAATCATTTAATACGTGGAAAGAAAATAATGGTGTTGTAGTAAATGAAGATGCCCTGTTAAGTTACCTTCATGAAAAAGTAAGTAGATCGTTCAAGAAAATTTCATTTAATTATAAATTTATTACAGGCACAAACATTAAAACCGTCGACAGTTTGGTCGAAATATTCACTTATAATACCATGAGTAGTCAAAGTTATGTTGACTATTTTTGCGGTGGTGTCACGAATGTCCATTGCGCTTTGGTACGATTAGGACGAGTGCGCTAGCACGAGTCCTAATCCCAAGCGCAATGGACATGAGTAGTGATACCACCGCAAAAATAATCTACTTAACTTTGACTAAGAACGGTATTCGAGGGACTATTTAATGAACCAAACTACTTTTTCAAATTAGTTTTCAGTAAATCTAGCAACAAACTACGCAATTTCTATAGTAACAGAACACTAATATTGACTTTTTCTAATAAAAATCGCATTTGGTAAAAATATTCACTTGAACACCTTCTAGGAAGATATATCCACTGATATTTTTTTGATTGGTCAAGAAACGTCAGAATTCTGGATTTTCATTGGTTACTTTTTGACAGATGACAGGTGAATTGAATAGGCAATGTTAAAAAGTGTTTTGGCTGTGAAAGAAAATATACAAATTGATAAATTTCCCAAAGTTGTGGCGTTTTTAAAGCGTAATTCAGTGGGTGTTTAGGAACCAAACAAAAATTTTAATCCTTTTAATTTAATTAGGCGTGTATTTCACAAACATATATTGCATACGGAAAATGCTTAACAAAGCGTCAGCAGTAATGTAATCAGTGCTCGAATGACCCGGTGAACAGCCTGCAATTCTTCACTCTGCAAGTTTGTTTATTATGAAATTAGACACGCACGTAGAAATAGCAGCTTGAACTAGGGCAAATATTAAACTTTGTAAGCTAAGTCAGTATTTTTATATGTATAAATAGAAAAGAACTAGTCATTAAATTAATACAGTTTGAAATCTTTTTTCACTGTGTTCACGCTGCCCAACATCATCTCGTGTGAGACCGCACGAGAACGTTGGGTTGTACCCTTTTTAATTCCTGCACCCCTAAGACATATCCTGTAATTTGTCCAAAATAAAATCATACAGTCCACTATAAGCTCCATCCTGAACAGTGGGTTATGATTCTTAAGATTCTTACAAGACAAAAAATTAATAGATTTTTAACAAATGCTGATGATGAAATATATTTAATGATTAAAGTAAGTTCTTACCATATATTTATAGATAGTTCTTTAGTTAATTTATTAGGTTGCCGTTATTATCGGCGTCTGTGGGGCATGCAGAAGAGAAGAACTGCACTGTTTACGGACACAGGATATCGTAGAAAAAGATGATGGTTGTCTTCTCATTACTCTTGCAGGCACAAAGACCAATATTAAAAGAGTATTCCCGGTTGTGGCTGAAGGAGAAGCTATAAACCCAGTCGAGTGCTATCGAAAATATCCTCGTCTTCGGAAAGACAATGTACCACATGATTATTTCTTTGTGTCCTACCGTAAAGGAAAATGCACTGTTCAACGCGTCAGCATTCATTCATTTGAGAAAATGCCTTCGATAGTGGCACAATTTCTAAAGCTGTTAAAGCCGGAATAATACACAGGGCACTGTTTTAGGCGAAGTTCTGCCATTCTTGCTGAGGTAGATTTGACATCGTTGATCGTTAAAACGTTTAGGGGGTTGGAGTTTATTTTTTTTAATTCAAAATAATATTTTATTTAGATCGTCTAAAGTTGCTGAAAGTTACATAGAAGAGTCGATTGAAAAAAAGAAAAAAGTTTGTAATTTGTTAATTGGGGAAAAGAAGACGCCGGTAGGCAATCATTCACCAAGTACATCGTCTCCTGCTGCTTCATTTAACTCTCAGATTGCATCCACTGTAAACTCTGCTTACGTAACAAATGTTGAAAGAGAAATTACAGATATAAATAGAAGCGGCATTTTATTTACAGTCAGCAGTTTCCAAATGCTCACAATTGTACTATTAATTTTTATTTTTCTAAATAACGATTGTTAATTAGTTTAATTGTTAAAATTATGTTTGTTTAAACGTTAATAGTGTTGTTATTTCTAATAAATTTATCTTAAAACCAAACGTAAAACTATTTAATCAAAAATAATCCGCAAAAGGTTGCTATGACAACTTTTAGGGACTAGGCCGTAAATGTACCATTTTACGGACGCAAATGAGTTCCTAAAATAGCTATTTTTGGGAGCATATAAAAAAAACATTTCGGTCGTCTTGGCTACGATCAGGCAGACAACGGTGCACAATTTGAACATTTGTTTTTGAAGTTATCAATAGTAATATTGTAACGCTAGCTTCCGTTTAAATTTGGTAAAATCCATATTAAATAATATGATCAAATTTATTCGTCATCCTCACGTAGCGTTATCAAGACCCTCCACCTGTACCGAACCGATAAGCCCGCCCGGGCATCGAAACAAAGGTTAAACGCGCGCAGAATCCCCTCCTCATGGCTTTGGCGCAGCATATAAAACCAGTTACAGAGCGTATTTCAAAAGAGATTCCACGAGACTTTCCCTTCCGACTCCGAGACCTTCCAGACCGATTTCCCCAGTCCCAGATCCCCAATCCCCGTCCGACTAAAGAGAGACTTTCCTGCTAGCACCAGCTCCCTTCAGGAGACCCCGACCGAACTTAGCAAGCTAGATAATAAGTTGTTTCGACCCAGTGGTGAAAATCCGCCTGGATGTCAATACCTGATTAGTTAGTTAACTTCCCCGAGAGTAGATTTGACCTAGTGAATTATTTTGGGAAACATCTCGCAGTCACCACTAAACAGAATTCGACTCAGTGGTGAAAATCCGCCTGAATGTCCTCTGTTTACGTGGGTTGACCTAGTGGCTTGCCAAAATGAATATCTGGATGTCATCTATTCTCCCCAGTCAAAAATATACGGCCCTATTGCAATAAAGCCCGATACATTTTGGACCGCTTCGAAATCGAGTGCCTGCACCGCTCGAACTCGAACTTTTACGCCGGCTGCGAATATTAATTTGCGAGCTCGCCGAAACCCCAGTAACTTTATGAACGTTGGCTCCCGTTACATTGTAAAATAAGGCTTTCAGCCGGCCGACTAGAAACATTTCACTCTCGCAAAGTAAATGTGGATTTACCTGTTAATTGTTGAAAATTGCGGCACTTCGCCGGAACGTCCAGGCTTCCACAATCAAATTCACGAGAACCACGGGGCTTGGATAAATCCTCCCGTGATCACGCCGCTCCACGGCATCCCTCCCGGGGTTCAAATTTAACCTATTGTCGTCACCCGGAAAGGGTGGAAAAAGTGTTTTGATAGATTTAATTTGTAGATTGTTTATAGAACCACGAGGTGAGAACTTTGACAGCTATCTCCTGCGGCGCAGCCACTGCGCGGGTCCACGTATGTGCCAGAACAGCGAAGAAGCCCGAACCGCCCGAAGAGAGCTACTCCAGCCGTCGACGTAAATTTTCATCCGCGTGCGAATTTGGTTGCGGCATGCAAAGGGGCAGCTCGTGCCATTATTGTAATTAATCATTCGTCAAACTAATTGGAAATCTTTTATTTTCGTTAATTCATGCTTTATTATTTTGTACATAGTTATAACAAATAAAAGTGTATATAGGAAATTCTGTTTGAGTATTTGTTAACTTCGTATGGTGTCTGAAAAGTACGTTTGGACTCTGTTTCCGACTAATGAGCTTATCCGAGGCAAATTAATAATTAATCCCTTAAAAAGAAGGGTCCAGGTGTTACAATATAACAAGGGCGAGACATACTTACCGATAATTTTGCACACAAGGGTCGAGTGCTGGTTGCAATGAAAACTGTCCCGAGGGTTGCCCGAGGACAGTTTTCTAAGGGCAACCTGCACGATGACTCTTGGCACGGGCAAAATTATATGTAAGTGTGTTGCCCGCGTTTATATTTTGGAGATTATTACGCGAAACCCGTATACGAATTATGATTTAAAATTGATCTAACAATGCCAAAAAACTCAAATTGCTTGTTTCTTGCATTTCTATTTCTAATTATGAAACCATCCACGGAGTCGATAATCATCCCAAGGGCGTTTATCGCTTGGTAAGCAGCCCACGGGCGCTTATCAGGTAATCAGTTCGGGATTGGTAGATTTTCAAAAAATGCATGGTTTTCATTGGCTGATATCAGTCATAAAAAAATGCGTTCTTTCACATTTACTAATAAGAAAAGGGGGTGGCCATTAAAAAATCGATGACGTCATACCTCCTACGCGGGTGACCCTATATGTAACTTAAATTACGAATTGCATTAAGGTGCTTTTTAAAAACCAACTTTATTTGACAAAGATTACAGAATTACCCATAACACATGCTGCTGTTACGAGTTCTAACTAGCGTTGCCAGATGGCCAGGATTTCCGTGAAAGTCCCGGAATTCGTCGCCTTGTCTCGTGGCCAGAAATTTAAGCCTTCTGTCCCAGAAATGCATAAATTGACTTCCTCGCAAAAGATTTACTAAAGATAAAAATATGAGTTGTTTTCTTTGCAAAAACATTTCTTTTGATTTTTCAATGTTGATTAGACACGCTATAAACGAGAGTTTTGACCGTGCTTAATAATTTATAGAGTAAAGAAAGAAATCGATATCTATGTCCATGGATTTAAGTAAGTGAAATCGCAGACTCGCATAAATTACGAAGAGTTATTCAGACATTTTGTTTCTTTTGAATAGCCCAGATTGTGATGAACTAGTAAAATTAGTCAAGTCTAATGATAAATGCAAAAGATAGTTTAGAAATCATTAAATTTTATTACGAAATTAAATAAGCAACCAGTATGAAAGGGCCAACGTCCTAATTTAAGTTATTTTACAAATTCAATTTAAAAACTTCGTATTACATGCAGCTATTTTTTATTGAGTACTGAACTACTTACGACTTAAAATTTGACCAAAAAGTAGAATTGAGTTTTTGAAATGCTATTCAGATATGTATTATGTAAGCTTGATTTGCACAGTATTAATTATATATTATAATAAATAGATTTTTTTTCAAAATAACTTCTTTTATTTTTCCCCTGAAATAAATTGTATAGGAACTCATGGTTTAATACAAGATTTAATTCTTTAATAAATCAGTTTTCAACCATCCCCTCAGAAATGTCCCGGAATCTTGGTTTTCAATCTGGCCATCTGGCAACCCTAGTTCTAACTACAGACTACAGACTGCCGCTGATAAGATAAAAAGTGCAAGATGTCAGAACTCGGCCGAGAGTTACGATACCAGAATAGCCGAACAGGCATAAGATAGCTTATCTATTATGACACAGCATCCGGTGCGAATGCTGCAGTAGATAAGAGTTTACCTTTGTGGGAACGCATCAAAAGCGTATTAGCATACCACTTTACGTTTAGACACCTTCAGTGCAGAATGTAATTGTCCGTCTATGTTTAATTGCAAAATAAGTTAGTTTTTAAAAACTTATTGTCCTGGACGTAAAACTAAACTCGAGCGAGTGGATTCCGCAGACATAACAAGGTGACATAAGAGCTGTGCATAAGACGCCAGGTTCACTAGCACTGGTATTATATGGGAACTGCCTGTAATATAACCTGTATAGAATTTATTTGAAAAAAATGCGTAAATAAAATAAAAATCGACGGGCCTCGCGGTTTTTCCCAGTTTTGTAGTTGCAAAAAAATAATTTTTATGATGTTTTGTGGAGCTGGTTCTTGTGTAATTAGGATTGGTAAACACTTTCCTGTATCATATTTCGAACCCCAATCTTCCCTTGAAATATCTTGGTTTCCCAGCCACAACTGTGTTTGCAAATACACGCGTTTTAAATGTTGTTCTGCTGAATCCATCGTAGGGCATAATGATGCTAAATTAACACTACTTTTTTTAGTAGACGCCTTAATAAAAGAACAAACCTAAAATTCAAAATGTTTTTATTTAAAAAATATATGTATTGTATTGTCTGTAACTGTAACCTCATTTACCTTGCGGTATATGAATAATAAAAAACTTTCAATCAGTTAAACATTCCTGTAAGAGTTTAAGCAGTTACCTTTCTTTGCACCATACATTGCAAGCATACCTACATTTTATACCAAATTTTTTTTATATAAATTTTTGCAGACTCTTGTAAATCACTGCTATTTTCAAATATTTTGGCAAATTTATTCTTTCCTGAACATAGCCATTGCTTCATTTACTAGGACTTATCCATGTGGATCTTTAATAAGGTGCCGGTCCTATTCGTCTTCCTCATCCTTATATATCTTCAATATATTAAACTATAATCAAAAGCCATGATCTGCACCTTGACACCAAAACTCGAATGCCAAGATGCTACATTTTCCCCATCTTGCTCTATTGGGTCGAGTCCTGGACATTTAACGAAACAATCACAACAAAAATCGAAGCCTTTGAAATGTGGCTATACCAGAGAATATTGCGGATATTATGGAAAGACCGTGTAATAAATATTAAAGTTCTGGAGAGAATGAAAAAAAAATAAAGAGATCATGGACAACATCAAGATACGCAAACTCCAATACCTCGGACATATAATGAGGAATGAGAATAAGTACACGCTACTACAATCTATTATACAAGGCAAGATACAGAGCCGGATTAAAGGGGGGGCTAAGGGGGCTGCAGCCCCGGGCCACCGAATTTCGGGGGCCTCGAAAAGATTCGAAGGTTATAATCTAGTGCGGTTTCTAATCATTTAGATCCCTTTGTACCCGTTGCATAAATGGGAATGGGGCCTCTAAAAAAATTTAGCCCTGGGCCTCAAAATTCTTAATCCGGCTCTGGCAAGATATATGGCAAACGTGGACCAGGACGCAGAAGAGTATTACCGAGCTCCGTGGCTTAGTGCGTAGCACGTCCACTTAGCATTCGGGAGGTCGTGGGTTCGATTCCTGCGGCCGCCTGCCTTGATTCAGGTTTTTAGGTGGTTTTCCTGAATCAACAGAGTACCTTCTCTGAGGTGAATGCCGGGGCAGTATTTCTCCACCTTTCCTGACCTTTCTTCCAGTCTCCACCCCTCCTTTCTCTCACCCATCCCGAGTTTCCCGTTCTTGGCTGAAGAGGGACGGAAGGTCCCTATAGCAGCCCGCCCCCAGTTGGGGGAATTGAAATAACCTTTACCTTTGTCCTTTTTTAGAAGAGTATTTTGGTTGCAAAACCTAAGGGCGTGGTGATATGGGAAATCATTCAATGAGTTATCTAGAATTGCAACGAATAAAGTTAAGATAGCCGTGTTGATCGCAAACATACGAAATCGGATAAGTACCTGAACAACAAGAAAAAGAAGATTCTTTCTTCTGTTAAAACATGCTGAAGTTGTGTTACATCCAGTTAGAGCATGTACAGAAAGAACATGCTCACTACAATTGGGATGCGCAAATTGCAGGCTTTTAGAAGAAGATATTTTTTTATTTTTGGCAGGTTTAAAAAAATATATATCTTTATCAGGAGAAACTAAAGCTGTAGTAAAGTAATAGGTCTATATTCTCTGATACTTCGACTGTGTTTCATTTGATGCATTGAGAGCTGTTGTAACTATTAATCGATCAGCATCACTTTCAGCTTGAGAGCAGGGATATTATTTGCAGCTAAAGTTTCTTTTAAAAAAACAATAAAACGACATGAAAGACATTTGCCAGAATTTTTTCTTGATACAACTTTAAAAACCTGTCTCTTTCAAATCGAATATCTGGTGCAGTTTTCCTTTTTAGACGTTGGTCTCTTTCAGCAGATTTTATTCTGTGTTTCTGATAATCGACAAAAACACTTGCGTTTTTCCATAATTACGTACAATAAAACTAATATATCTAAAATTGCACCATACTGTTGAACGACTTGCCATTTGTTTTTATGTAATAACATTCCTCCGTCCATCACAAACAGAAAAATCTATAAATTCAGTAATATCTTTTGGAAATTGTACAATGAGGTCGTAGAAAACACATTGTTAGGCGTTGGAATTTATACGTAGACTACGAGGATAAATTGAAAAGTCCCCGGCCTAACTCAGATAGGATACAAATTTGCTCAACGTTTTTACGGCGTTATATTGTTTCAAGATTTATCAGTCTGGCTCTAGAATAACAAAAATTTCTGTCAAATAATAATTGTTTGACAGGCTGTCAAAGTTGCTAAGGTTTTGCATGGAGCGAGTTGAAATTCGTGCAGTTATTAAATATTTTCATATTAAGGGTTTAGCCCCAAAAGAAATAAAAGCTGAACTAGACGGCACATTACGCGAATCTTCCCCTTCATACACCACAGTTAAAACTTGGGTTGCGGACTTTAAATGTGGTCGCAAGAGTACAGAAGATGCACCGCGTTCAGGAAGACCAAAAACAGTCACCACAACAGAAATTATCGAAAAAGTTCATAAAATTGTCTTGAATGACCGGCGATTGAAGTTGATGGAGATAGCAAATACTATGGGCATTTCAACAGAGCGGACACATTATATCCTAACTGCAGTTTTGGGGATGAGAAAGTTGTCAGCGCGATGGGTGCCGCGACTGCTCACACTGGAGCAAAAGCTGACACGCAAAACAGTTTCGGAGGAGTGTTTGGACTTGTTTAAACGCAATCCAGTAGATTTTTGAGACGATTTATTACAATGGATGAGACGTGGATTCAGCACTATACACCAGAAACGAAGCAGCAATCCAAGCAATGGACTGCCAAAGGAGAACCTGCTCCGAAAAGGCCAAAACAGTTTCGTTGGTCGGAAAAGTTTTGGCTTCAGTTTTTTGGCATGCCAAGGGTATTCTTTTTGTGGATTATCTTAAAAAAGGTAAAACAATCAACAGGGCATACTATGCTACGCTACTTGACCAGCTAAAAGAAAAAATTCAAGAAAAATGACCCGGGTTAGCAAAGAAAAAAAATCTGTATCATCAGGATAATGCCCCCTGTCACAAGTCAGTTATTGACATGGCAAAAATTAATGAATTGCGGTTTGAATTGGTACCCCATGCCCCCTACTCGTTGGACTTGGCTCCCTCAGATTTTAGTTTATTTCCAACTTGAAAAAAAATCATGCTGGAAAGAAGTACGAGTCCGATGAAGATGTGATTGCTGCCACAAATGTCTATTTTGACCAGTTGGATGAAAGGGCTTATAGGGAAGGAATAAGAGCACCCGAATATAGGTGGACCAAGTGCATTGAACTTGAAGGGGATTACGTTGAAAAATAAAATTACTGTTTACATGATTTTCTTTTGTTTTCTTGTTTAGGCTGGAGACTTTTCAATTTACCCTCGTATGTATTCGTATGTTATATTTAAATCTATTTAATCTATTTAAATTTGAGATAATTTAACGATTTAGAATTTTATTTGTATATAATGTTTATTAAATAATAATAATAATAATCGTATAATAAAAATTAACCTTTTAATGCTATTTATAATTACTGTGTAATTCAGAAATGAAGCTATTTTGCCGCTTTAAGGACGTTATTTTTCATTTTTGATAATTTTTAACATAAAATTTGAGATCAGCGACCCAAAAGACCATATATAGATAAGAAATAAAGTTCCAATTAAAAAATACGCTTTTTCGCCATCTTGGATCCGCCATTTTGTGTTTTAGTTGAGTTTTAATGTCAAATTCGTAATCAGCGACCCCAAAAACCCCTAGACATCTATTAAAAATAAAAAAAATAAAATAAAAAATTAGATCTTTAACGCCATTTTGTAGACGCCATTTTTGTTTTTAGACCAATTTTGAGGCCAGATTCGTAATCTGTGAATCCCAAAACCTTATGTTATAAAATGTCAGGCAATGGTTTAAATAAATAAAGAAGTTATGAATGTTTTTAATTAAGAATATATTAAAAACACTTATTTGTTAATAACAATTAAAAAAATAAAAAGCACACCTTCTCACCTATAGGGAACTTTTCTATAAACTTTTTCCGAAATAATAAAAAAAAAATGTTCAAAATCGGTTTTGCGTCAAGGAAGTTATAGAACTTTTTTCCTTTAGTAAATTGACTATGAAGAAAATCCTGCCTGTTTCGTCGTTAAATAGATCAGTGCTTGAATGGGAGAAAGATCGCAGCATTTCTCGTCAATTAAACTATCAGGGGAACCACCTAAAAATGAATACATTTTATCGATGATCAAACCACGCTTTCAATAACCAGGGTTGAGTATTGTATTTCGAACAATGCAATAACTGCATTTTCGCTCTGTAAACCGAATGATATAGCACTCTTCCCTTTAAACGTGCTACGCAATAAATTTTTGACAATTTTAGCAGTTGATGTGCTATTTCGAATCGACCAACATGGCGAGAAGTGGTAAAGTTGATATTGACATGGGTGACGAAAATAAGTGCCCAAAGCGTAACAGAAAGGTAGTAAATGGTGTGAATTGCTGTGATGTATTAATTCACGAAAAATGTGCTAAAGAAGTAAATCCGTCGGATAGTGAGATTATAAAGTGTAATTTGTGTATTTCGAATTTTAAGGTTAACTCGTCGTTTTCGTCAACTGCTGCTGTTGTCGAACATGCTTTGGATAAAACATCCGATGAGGAAGCAGGGCCGTAGCCAAGGGGAGGCTCAGCCTCCCCTAGCTTTTTTTAGCCTCCCCTAGCACATTAGTCGCTAATGTAATCTAACTTTTTATTTTTATTTTTTCTAAAATTAATTAACAAAAACGCGCGGGATCGTAGTCTGACTTCACATCTCCACTCCAACGGCTGAGCGAATATTTTATACTTTAATTTGTAATGGTTTTCAAGGAAAAAAAATACTGGAAATTTTAAAACCAGCTGATAAGGTGTTGCAAGCTCGAGAAACAAGTTTAAAAAATGCATTGGTATTAATAAACAGTTACACAAACTATAAAAGACCTAAGAAACGAAAAATCCTTTAATGACATAATCCAAGTAGTCCACAAAACCTATTTTAGTCTAGTTGAAGAAAATCAACCGCCACCACGCCAGCGTAAGAAAGGAAATACATTGTTAAAGGAGTTTCTCATTACCGAAAGAATTGGTGAAAGGTCAAAATATGAAGTCGATCAAAATCCTGATCTGCACATGAAGACTGTTTTTTATCAAAATTAATAAAAGATTTTCTACTAACGAGGATTTGCTAACAGCTATTTCTTGTGTAGAAGATGAAAATCTGGATCTTCAAAATATGCAATTTTTAGAAACTCTAATAACAGCCAGTCTTATAAAGGCCACTAATCTGACGTTAACTTTAATTCGCTGTTAAAACAAACAAAAGCACATCAAAACGTTAGTGCTTACGACATTTCATTCATTAGTAAACAAATTTTGATGCGCTTTTGTTTATTTTAACAGCGAATTAAAGTTAACGTCATATTAGTAGCCTTTATAAGACTGGCTGTAGGAATAACTAACTATACCATGTGCGGAAAAAATTGCGGTCATGAAAAACTCTTTTAATGCGCAGAAACAAAGAGAGTGGCACATGCAGTGTTGACGTATTTGTAGACGTTTATCAGCAAAGAATTGCTTTCCCTGATACTTATCAGTAGTGATGGGCATAATCGGATGATTTCAATAATCGGAATGTTCCATTTCGGAATGTTTATAAAATCGGAATATCATCCGATTATTTTACATTCCATAAATGCAAGCAAGGGAAAACGAGCGAAACAACAACAAGCGGAAGGAGGATGAAGTGCGTCCAAATTTGCGATGCGAGCACTCGCCGTTGCGCCGTACGACCTTATCTGCGTTGGCTTCTATTGTTTGGGTTAGTACGATGGCCAGTAAAACAATTTATGAGTTTGAGTCGCACAGTGGGATGTGAGGAAATAAAATATTTTTTTCAAATTATTACAGTAGTTACCTTAATAGACTTTCGGAAAATGGTAGTGATATTTTAAAGTTTAATGGCACATAAAGTACATAATAGATAGTATAAAACAATACATGAATTGGAAGTCTGTAAGGTGTACTATCTAATAATTAATCTACGAAATACCACTGCCATTAGTTAGTGTCTTTCACGTATCATACACGTGCGCCTACGGCGCGACCCGTCGGCATTCGCCAACCAGCATATAGCAGTCAAGTGAGTCAACACAACATTCCGTATTCAGTTCAGTTCAAATTGGCATTTCGTTTTCTCATTTTGTATACCTAATAGTAAAATAATAGAATTCCGAAAGTTTCGAATTTTGTGCACCGAACAGTAAAATAATCGAATTCCGAAAAATTTCGAAACGTTCCGAAATAATCGGAACCTTCCGATTTTTTGAACAATCGGAAACTATCCGATTATTCATTCCGGATAGGCCCATCACTACTTATCAGTTGAAGGCAACTGCACGTACATTTGGTTGCAGCACTGCTTTATGTGTATCTTCATTTTCTGTGTGGACCCGCATAAACAGAGAACAAAGAACATACATGCATCATCAGCGGATGGCAAATTTAATTTTGCCAGCTTTTGAAAAAGAGCGCACTGAAGACATTGACATGGATAGACTATTAGTTCAATTAAACAGTTCAAGAATAAATGAATAAATATTTTTGAAAAAAGTAAAGTATGAAAAATATATGTACAAATTATTGTTCTGTTCTTCTTAAGAAATATAAATATTTTATTGCGGCGTCTTATACTATGGAAAAATGCATGTAACTTTTTTTGAAATAACTTTCTTATTTCATCAATATTTTTTATTTATAGATCAGAATATACAAATCCCACGAAAGGGTTAACATAGAAGATTATGCTAGTCTCTTCAACCTTTTTTGTTGCCTCCCCTACGTTGTCATACTGGCTACGGCCCTGTGAGGAAGACGAACCAGTCAGAAAATACACTTCTTAAGAAATTAATATCTAAAATGGATGAAAAGTCCGATTTGCTTCGTTTTAAAATTCAAGTTTTGGAACAAAGAGGGCATGTAAACACCTTGCAAAATAATCCCAAACATATGCCGAAAATGACCTCACTGGAAAAAGATACTGCTGCTACAGTTAATTTACTGTTAAATCCTGCACCATCATCAATCAGTAATCGTGCAAGTAAATCCTTGGAAAAAATAACACAATTACATGGAAATAAAAATCTTCACGTTCCAGCGGCACGAGGCAAAAAGACAAATGTATCATTGGCAAACGACAAACGAGTCACACAGGATGACCCAGAATATAGCAGTACTATAGTCGCGACCACTCCGATGCTAAATTTGTATGTCTCAAATGTGTGTGCTGAAACGACGGATGAGAAATTTCATGATTTTTTACAAGTAAAATTTCCTGGCAGCAAATGTTCGGTATACAAAAACTAAGCGGAAACAACTACGCATCTTTTAAAGTGTCGGTTCCTGTGAACGGTGAGGTGGCGGTATTTGATGAAAACTTTTGGCCACACAATGTGCGTGTTGAGCGATTTCGTAACCAAAAACCATTTCGAAATGCTCGGGGAAACACCTACTGGAATACGAACAGGAATAGAGGAGGTGCGCGGCAACAATTCAGGTACAAAAAATATTAATACCAGTACCTGCCTTAAAATAATTCATTTTAACACGCAGTGTATTCAAAATAAAATGAATATAATTCATATTGTCCTGCAAAAACATAATCATCATGTAAATTCGTTAAGTAACACAACTAAAAAAAATTGTCTTTTTGACTTATTTGAATGTTATAATTTAAGATCTCTTTTAAACACTCCAACCAGAATATTTAGAGGTCAAACAGGTATTAGTTGTACAGCAATTGATTATATAATCATAGACATACCTGACATCATAAAAACATTCAATATAGACTGCGGTGTATCGGATCACAACATCGTCGTATTTGTTTGGGAGCAGTCATTACAAATCAGTGATATAAATAGTATACTTCTTTGTCGTAAATGTACCGAATTTGGTTACCGAGAATTTGGAAAAATAATGACGGATTTTAGCCATGTCTTGTTAAATCTTTACTTTTACAATAATTATAATATTGATGTTGTGTTTAGCTATTTCTGGGAACATTTAATATACGCCTTTGAGGTGGCTTTTCCTAAATGTAAATTAAATAATTCTCGAGGATGCCCCAAAGTATTTAAACCGAGTTTTTACTTAAAAGATATGTCCAACAAATTGAGAGACCTCAATTGGTTGCGTAAACGGGTGAATTCTGGTGCCTTAAATTATATTTATAAAGAGAAAAAAAAAGAACTTAAAAATATCATAACGGCGGAAAAGCAGTTTTTTAATGATAGCGTAATTAATGATTCTCAAAATAAAGCTAAAAGCGTTTGGAGACTGGTTAATGATAAACTAAAAGGTGGTTATACGACCTCTCCAAAAATTGAGCTGAATATTAACGGAAAAGTCATCTCCGATAGTCGGTCGGTGGCTCAATCTTTTGCCCTGTACTTTGGAAATGTTGTTAATGTGCAACTAAACTCACAATTTCCCAATGGTTTGTCAAATGCGTGTACAACTTCTAAGCTTGAAAACAGTTCTATGTTATTTATCCCTGTTTCTGATTATGATATCCAAAAAGCTATATTCGACTCAAGAAACAAAAAGTCGACTGGGTTTGATGAAATTCCCATGTCATTACTCAAAAAATGTAGTGATATGTTGTCTCCCATATTGGCAAAGATTTTAAATAAATCCGTACTTTCTGGTATTTTTCCTGAGCGTTTAAAGGTAGCTCTCGTTCTACCAATATATAAAAAACAAGACCCCAAAATGATTGAAAACTACCGATCGATAGATCTCCTTACTTAGTTCTATATCTAAGATATTTGAAAAAGTAGTTTGCAACCGAGTGTTTAGTTTTCTTAATATGAGAGGACTAATCACAACCTGTCAACATGGATTCAGAGAGAAATTTTCTACAGAAACTGCCAGTACCGAGTTTGTACAACATATTTACAACTCTACTGATCAAAATTAATTTACTGCTGGAATCTTTTTCGATTTATCCCGTGCATTTGATGTTGTAAATCCAGCTTTTATTGCTGATAAAATGAATGCACTCGGCTTAAGGGGCTCTCTGAATAAACGGTTGGTGTCATTTCTTGTAAATAGGAATTTTATTGTGAAAAACAATGATGTATACTCCGATGTACATTGTTTAAAATTAGGTACGCCTTAAGGCAGTGCCCTTGGCCCGTTGATTTTTCTTTTGTACATAAATGACCTGCCTGAGCACATCAGTTTTGGCAAAACTTTTATGTATGCGGATGATACAAGTATAATAGTAAGTGACAAAGATCCTAATATCCTCAGCACAAAAATAAGTCAAATTATTAATGATTTCACACTGTGGTGCACCAAGAACAATTTAATTATAAATATGTCTAAAACTGTTCTTGTTGAGTTTTACCCAAAATTTAAGTCACCCGGACTCCGGGATATTTTAGTTGGTGACAAGAAAATAACAAAGGTTACTGATGTCAAATTTCTTGGCCTTTGTATAAATAATAATTTTTACTGGTGTAATCATATAAATGATATGTGCTTAAGACTCAATCGTAATTTTTTTGCTATTTTAAACCTAAAAAAATGATTTTTAATTACAGCACTTATGTCTACTTACTACGGACTTGTATATCCTATTTTATCATTCCATATTTTGTCATGGGGACAGGCTGAAACAATAAAGAAGCCAACCTGCGATCGATTACTAATAATAATCTATGGCAGTATAATCGCAGATCAACCCCCTTATTATTTATACACCACGGTAGCTCAGAAATGTTCTTACTCACCGCAATGACCTGGCTAGCTTCAAAGTCGATGGCCTTGGGTCGCAGATTTCTATCATCAGCTGAACTGCTGCAAGCTCTTTTAAAAATAGTAAAAAAAACAGGGCGCCAGAAATCACAGATTTCGAGAAATAAATAAAATTACAGCAACAATTAGGTTTATTTAATTAATAGTTGCTCGCAACATCGTAATTCGGTTTGTAAATTGTTTGTCACAAAGTTTAAATACAGTAAATAATACAGTATATTATTAATGCTGAAAATGCAGCACGCACAAAAAATATGCGAACCTCTTTTGGGCTCTTGGATTGAATGTAATCACAACTCAAGGAAGGGATAAGCTTACCACTGTCATATGTATTAACCGTTATCCCGGTAATGATAATAAAATGGCGTGAGGGCACTTTTTACAAAATTTTTAATAAATATTCAAATAAGCATTTAGTAATAAAGTAAATTTGTGAATTGTAAATTGGTGAACAATTAATACATTATGTTTTAAATTTGCAAAGCATAGGCTTGAGAATAATTAATACATTGCGTTTTAAATTTATAAAACGTAGATTTATGAACAAGTATTACATTACGTTTTAACGTAGTTTAAATTTGTAAATTGTAAATATGTTAACGGTGGTGTAGCGTCGTTGAAATCAATTCAGCCAACAATTCATGGGCGTTGAAATAGAACTAACCTGGATTGAAAAAAACGTCGCCGGCATGCGCTGAATTGGTCCAGGATAATCATAACGTAACAGCCATCAGCAGCACCGACCTCGTGGCCAAAGTTGATAAGAGGACAGACGCTCCGTGTTACAAACGTCAAGCCCAAAATGGCACTCCAGAAGGAATTGCGGGTCTAAAATTATTAATTATGATGCCAATTAGGATATCTAACGTGGCGTCAATCCAAATAAGAAGTCGCTTAAAAACGGCGTTTAAAAGCAGTACTTAAAATCGGTAACTAAAAGCTGATAAGAAAGGGAAATTACTAAAATGAATATCAAACAAGTAGCGTAGACATACCTGATTTCGGTCATCAGCCCACACACAAAATTAATATTGAGGTGCAATAAAGCACACGAGATGCCTTCTTGGAACAAGTTGCTCCAACCAAAGCGAAAGGTAAAATGAGGTCGCGGACGGAAGATGACCGCTGCGGCTGGCGCAACTGATAACGAATTATTTTGGGATAACCGAAATCAGAAAGCTCGCGCGAAACAAGACTTGATATTATTTGAAATACAGTGAATTATAACTCAAGTGAAAATATACAGGCTGGCCCGGAATAGGTGAATAAACGACGAAACAAATAGCCGAAGCTAAAGATTTGTTTCAAGGCTCAACATTTTAATTTTAATAGAGTATTTGTTTGTCAAAAAAGAATAATTAGGTTGATTTTTTGGCATACAACCTAAACGACATCGTCAAGCATTTGGATACTGGTTTAGTTACGCTGTTTGCTGACGATACGTCAGTAATTTTGCCGGCAGCTAGTATAGCAGATCTGAGTTCCATCGCTATCGCTACCAATTGTGTGACTAGAATGCAAAACTACTGCGCCTCGAATGGCCTAATGTTAAACACTGATAAAACCGAAGTTATATCGTTTTCGGCCAGTGAACTACCTCTTAGTCTTTTAGTAAAATTAAATGATAAAAGTGTAAAAACTAGCCGGCCGTAACTGAGTTGCGTCACGAAAAGGTCAGTAATAGCAGTATTTCTTAAGTAGGGATTATGATGGGTATTATAATAGCTTATCTGTTTACCTGTGGTGATACTGTCATTAGCATGACCCTTCCAACTTAACTACCTCATTTCGCTAACATGTCGGAAGGTATTCCTGGTATATAACAAAAGAAGTGAAGAACATTAAACACATTTATTTTAGAAATCATACATTCATCAGATTATTACTTAGCACTTGGTAAATAGTTATAGCTAATTTGTTTTACATAACTAAATCTAGAAATTGAATTGCTATTATATTCTAACATTTTCTTTTCCAAATGAGCCTGCCTTTTTCCGACTTCACTTCTAACTGCTTTGATACCGTTGCCGGCACTTCTGATTTTTGCATACCAATCACCTCCAGCAAGGTGTCACAAAATGTAGTTATATTCGGATGTGGCGAATAAAACGTTTCATTAAATTTTGAATGAAAGGATTCACAGCAATTAGTACTCCTGTATAAAGTTTTACTTTTACATGCCCAAATTTTGGGAGGAAAAAGAGAATTGTTTGAAATATAACCGCCTCGTCTAAATTAGCAGTGGATCGTGTACTCACAAGTTGTTGGAGCTCAGTCAGCTCTTGTTTTAACTCCCTGATTTTTTTACGAGCATCATCATCGCGTGGCGGTGGCGTGCAACTTGGCGAAGAGCTCCCAGAGTGCGACTGTCTCCGTCTTGAGCGATGCGAACGTGATCGACGCTTTCGTTCGGAAGATCGACCCATTGTAGCCAGCAGCCAATACATGGGAAACAACACTTTTTGTTTTTGTTCAGTTTGAACAGTACTTATTTCATGACACGATAGTCATAGGGTGAACGCGTTTCGCGGCGAACACTAAGGGCGTATTAACATGGAGTTAATCCCACTTCTGACTTTGTTAGAAATATACTCCCAAATTAAAATAAGATATTTATTAAAAATACAATAATAGGAATACACATGATGTCTCGAGCATGGTTTTCTGGAGGCTGCCCCTCGATACCTCCTGACGTGGACGTAATGTTTGGTCTATGCTCCGTCTCCAGATAGAATTACGGCAACGCAGCACAACACTGGCGCGACGGAAGATTTCGGCCTTCGTATATTGTGCTCTCGTTGCAGATCTCTAACAGAAGCTTGGCATGAACTATTTCAGCATTCGAATATACCGAACTTATTAAAGATTTTCAAATGTATTGTGTTCATTGCATGTTCTAACGCATGGACTGATTCAAGAAATAGTGTTGATCATGTAAAGACAGAACTGCAAGTAAAAATTAACTTTCAGTACAATTGCAAAGACTTTTATGATTACGTTTTGAAGAATAAAAAATAGCTCAAATGTGCCATATCACAAGCCAAGTACTCTTTCAAAAACAAAAACTAATTTTGAACTTGTTTGAGCAAAGTGCTTTATTTACTGATTCGTGTTAAAAATTTTTGTCATGATTACTTTGTAATAGCGAAGAATTTTCTCAAAGTTTATTTCAAATTTTAAATAAAACTGATAAAAAAATTATTACAATTGTTTTCCTCTCATTTCTGTACATTTGTAGGCAAGTCCCGCTTTTTTTGGCCAAGTCCCGCATATTAATTTCTGGTTTCCCGCATATCCGTGAATAAGAGTTGGCAAGCCTAGAACTGGGGCATCTAACAGCGCCTGTACTTTGGCTTTTCCCGGTCTACGCCCTCTTTGGAAATTTCTTGGCGGAGATAAAGAATAGTAGTTTAAAAAAATCGGCATTTTTTGATATTTATTTAGTGAAAAACCTGCTTCGGCTAACGCACACAAAACACGTTCTAATTTTTCCAACCCTTCTGAAATGGTGTCGCACGGAACTAATAAATCGTCGAATACACCAAAACATCTTTATCTTTTAATTCTTTTAAGGCATTACTTACGGCACGTTGAAGAGTGGCCGGCCCATTCGAAAGACCATAAGGGACGCAAATATTCGTATTGTCCATCGGGAGTAACAAAGGCAGTTTTCTCAATTGACTCTTTTCCAATTGGTATTTGATGAAAAGCCGCCGCCATATCAAGACTGATATAGTACTGACATCCTTTTAACCGATCGATCTGATCATCAATCCGCGGCAGGGGAAAACGGTCTTTAATTGTTATTCGATTAAGTACTCTAAAATCAACACACAAACGACTAGTTCCGTCCTTTTTATGAACTAAAAGGACCGAACTGGCGTATGGCGAATTGCTCTCACGAATTATTCCATTTCTTAAGGCTAGTATTTAGTAACTTTAAAATCGTTGTTCGCCACATCTAGGGATTTTTGAAAACGCCTAAATATAGGCAACAAACTGAACGGCTATTGCCTCTGGCAATGGTGTGTTGTAGATTTGACCAGTGGAGATCGTTAAGCCTATAATGACAGCGTACCTCATTACGAAAAGTTCGGTAAGAAAACAGAATGCAAACACATTCAACCGTAAATATAGGGCAACGGGAAGTTATAACTGAGAATATCCCTTATGTATATTTGATTGAAAATTTTCCATAGCAACGGCGATTATTAATAATCGGAAATTTATTGAAATTTACCGGGAAATTTCCAGTTATGTCACTG
>CALNHX010005153.1:42841-112708 GCA_940337035.1 Agriotes lineatus
AAGAACGGCTCTCCATATACCTAACACCTGTTACATAAGTTTTGGGAAAAACTTATAGAAAAATATTATTTAAATTTAAGAGACCTTTATGAAGTAAACATAACATAATAATAACTAATGGATCTTAAACTTTAACACCTGGTTGCTATATTGCTGCCAAGTGTCCTCTATCCAAAATAAGACGAAGTTTCTGTCTTACGTGTCGCATCAGCGTCTGGACGCTTTTTAAGTCCACTTCCCTAATTTTTGAAAACATCTTTGTGGCAAGTGTTGTTGATTCCGGGTTTTCCACCCATTATTATACACCTACACCTTTCCTGCCAATACACCCAAAAAGTGTGAATTGCCCTTGCCTGGGGGGTATTTCCAGAAGGCTCTGCATGGCTAAAGGTAAAATATATCTCGTCATCCATGGCAATGATCCGGTTGTTAGCGAAATGGTAGTCTCAAAGCAGGGTAACAACCAGGGATTCTGGTCAATTGTGCGGCGGTAGGTATACTTGCTTTTCCTGTATTTTAAGTCTTTTCTTGCGATCTATCGAGAAAATGTAGCATTTGAAACATGGAAACAAGGGGATAGCTTACGGATGGTGTTTTTGGAACGCTCGGCTGGTCTATTGACCTGAACTTCAGTTAATTTACGTGGACGGCCTGTTGTTGGCAGGTTTATACATGGAATACCCTCTTCGCCTTCCCGAATTGTATGATATATAGTACTTTTTGAAATATTTTGCTCGCAAAGAATGTTTACTATATCTCGTTTCAGTAGCTGTCCAACCAGGTTGTAGACGGACTTTCTAATTTCTAGTTTATAAGCCATTTCTCAAATGACAAATAAAAATGTGAAATATCAAACAAATTGACAAAACCTCTAGCAACATGTTTCTCTATAGTTGACTAGATGTATTAGCTTTACTATGTCATAGAGGGCATGATCATTTTTTCCCAAAACTTATGTAACAGGTGTTATATGCCCCGATTAACTCTAGAATTCCAATTTAACCATGTTAAAAAAAATCAATTCCAACTGTTATACTGAGAACTATTTACTGTGTTACGTGCAAATAATTCGTATAAGGAACGTAGTACAAAAATACATTCTAAAATAATAAGAATATAAAGGCTAACGTCCATTAATTAGTCCTGCTAACTCGTCGTTCAAATTAAAAACAGTTCATCGATATAACAAGAAATAGATTTTTTAGAAAAAGTGTTGAGTGACGAAACTAAATAATTTGAAAGCATTGTAAATTCTCCGCCAATATAATGTTGGCTAAAATTATTGATCTTGAAGATTGCGAAGGAAAAAGTGTTCTTATTGTTAAGAAGGAGATATGCTGTGTTTGTAATAGTCACTTACGATGGAAATTCTCCAAAATTATTTCGGCTAGACATGTTGTAAAAGCAAAATTACCTTATCTTCTGCAAAGTGATAACAGGATGTCAAGAGTAATTATACAAGTTATTGGAAAGGAAGGTCTGGAAAATATTAACACAAATATAAAAATCCTGTAGTAATTCAGTACAAAGTAGAACTATCCGACGTTAATGAGTTTTTATAAGTATTATCTAAGATACTTAAAGGATTACAAAATGTGTGTAAAAGCCAAAATTTTCAACATTAGCATGACACATTTATTACAGAAACAAAAGTCGTTATATTTTACAGTTCGAAAATATTGAAGCTTTGTATGTAACCAACTTCTGTCTCGAAAAAAAATAGAGGAATCACATATAGACCTATATATTACAAGATAAAAATTAAGCTATTATTAAAACAACTCCTACTAAAAAAGGAACTTTTTTCTAGTTCTATGCACTTACCGCTGACGCAGACAATCCCAAATCTAATGACTTTTTTTAAATCTAGGGGTTTTGTCTAGTTACATGTACTTTCTTATGTATCACCCCAAAAAATACCACTTTAGAACGTGCAAGACGTAACCTTACAGTTAGTACGACAAATATAAAGAATAGCTTTCAACGAATGCAAGAGATATAGCATGATTGTGAGAGAGTAAGTATGGTCAAAAACATTTACCAAGAAAAAAAAAAGAAAGAAAGAAAACGTTTAGTGTGTGTGACATAACGATATCATTAAATATTTGTATCTCCAAATTTATATATATATATAGTGATACCTGTTAAGTTGTCACTTCCGGGGCACAGATGTGACGGACTGACCTCCACCTTTTCTACTAATATTATATACAAAATACTTCCGCTAGAGATCCATCAAAAGAGGGGAAACAATTTTAGGAAATAAAATTTTCATATATAATGTTCATATGTGAGATAGAAAGTCACTTCCGCAGGTGATTAACATACGGAACCATATATAAGACATGAATCGCACGAAGTCACATCCGCCAGTGTTGTCAGTTTTTCATATTACAACGCTTAGAATGAAATAATCGCAGCCGTGTCTTCTGACAAGAAATGTGGATTACTATCAAGCAAATATATTCTATTTTAAAAGAAGGTACTTTTCAGCACGTGAATGTAAAACGCATTAATTAATATGTGCCGTTAAATAGGAAACGCCAATCTGTAACGCAAAGTATATTTTTAAAATACAATTTTTTGCACTTCCGGGAGTAGAAATCAGTTTCCAGGTTAAAAAAATCATGACAGAAATAATGTGTTATGCCCTAGGGAAATAATAACTTTATTATTTCCCTAGGGAGTAAAAACGATTATTATATTTTCAGAGACTACTAAAATGTGTAAATCTGTCAAAATTAAAATATCAATAAATCAGGTTAAACTATTTTTTCACTTTTAAACTTACTTGGGGCGTGACAAAAAAGTATATAATCCTCAGGAGAGGATGCTATTATTCCCTCGGTGCTTTTTAACGCTCGGGCTTCGCCCTCTCGCTACAATTGCACCTCGGAAATAATCATGCATTTTTCTCCCTTGGTGTACAATGTACTATTTAACTGTGGCGTAATATTATTGAGAAGAGCTATGATGTAACATTAATTTAACAGATCATGTACTTAATGTTGAATATTTAGGTGTAATTTAATAATTTCAATAACAAAAAAATAGATTTAGTTTGGCTTATGTTAGCATAAAAAATTTGATTGGATACCGATTTCAAATCCATGACAAATGCCAATATGACAACCAAAATGTATGAAATGTTAGTGAAAACATATTTTTCGCCTACTGTGCTAATATCACTAATATACTACTCTACTAACCTTTCAACCAATGTCTACATTTGGTTTGTATGATACTGATATTAATCATTTGATGTAGATACACTGTGTGTGTAATAGGTAATTATAATTCTCATTAAATTCCTACATCAACAAGTCTTTTTACGAACCTGTTTTTTATAATAATCTGATTCGAGAAATACATAGCAAATACACATAATACGCTAGATTTGATTATTTTTATATATTTTTCATATTTTATGCTTAACCATTTTTGTCCTCGGTAGTTTACACTCTATTGATTTGATAACTTATGTTCAATGTTTGAGACCTTTGACATACATCTCACGAGCTCTAATCAGAATATAGATCGCCCAACTGACAGACTGACTGAACAGACTCTTGTTACCCGTAGCTTTGATGAAATTAATTGTATGAAGAGTTAATTAATCTATAAACCAAGAAATCTGTTTTGTTTCCAACATCACAGAGTAAAAATGACGTTGAAAATAAAGTAAATTTAATAAAACATTTGTATTAAATCATTAATTACAAAATAAAAATATATAAAATAAAATACAGTTCGTAAATACAATAGAAAATCAAAATAAAATACATTTCGTAAATACAATAGAAAATTAAAATAAACTACATTTAGTAAATACAATAGAAAATTAAAATAAAATAGTTACAATATTAATTTTGAATTTGCTTTTTAATTAAATGTTGAATTTTAGACTTTATTACTGTGATAGATCTATTTATTTTATACTTTTTGAGAAATTCTTTTATTTCCGTAGAAGGGGGATAACGTTCTTTTCGTATGTATGTAGAGAATTCCTTTTTCAAAACATGTAATTCTTTATTGGACCATGCTAAAAATACAATATTAAAATTTTGTTTTTAGAATCTACTTATATGACTTACAAACTCTTTGCTGTGAAGATTTGGGGGGACGCTTATAACGTTCATCTTGGTCATTATTGGAAATTTCATAATTTTGATCAGTATTATCACCATCTGAAATGAAACCATGTACTTTAAATTAATTTTTGTATATAATAATTTTACTATTGTCGTGCATTTCTATATCGTGCGACAATTCTACTTCATTGGAAAAACCGTCTTCATTGGAAAAAACTTCTTCATTTAGATCTTTGTTTGCACTCGTTGTATACTCTACATTCTGAAATCTTTTTGTTTTAAGACAATCCTCAATTCTAACTTCGATTTCCTGATGTATACACTGTTCAATCTGAATATCAGATGTAGTCTTGTTTTTTCCTACAAATAAAACCAAAATTACACAAGTATTAGTAAATGTTAAAGAAAAAGAATTTATGTAAAAAAGTAGATAACTTAGTTTAGTGCAAAGTTGACATATACCACTATTTATATCTTCCTCAGCAAATTCGACATTTGGGTCCAAATCAATATCTGCTAGAGATTTTCCTTTATATTGTACAGGTAAAGATCCTTTTTCTATCATAAGCAGCAATTTAGAAATTTTAGCAGTCTGGTAAACATCTACTGGTAATCTAAAAAACGAAGTTAGAACGTTTACATTTTAAAGTAGGTATCTTTAATAAAATAAAAATATCAGATGATTAAAAAGACTCATCCTGTAAATTTAAAAAAAAAATTACTGGGGATAAGTTTCTTTGTATCTGTGGTTTTTACTTACTCGTAAAATTCTTCATGGGTTTTTTGGGTATGACCCATAAAATTTGAAAATTGTTTGGTTTCGTTGGGACTTAAGTTAAGAATTTGCATAACCGTTGCAATTTGTTTACGTAGTGTATTACTTGAAAATGCTTCTGGAGATTCTAATTTTATTCTTTTGCAAAAAGCACGTATGGCAACATCACCTTTCCCCCATTTAATTCGACTACCAGGCATCGCAAAAACATATTCATTGTCTTTGTCGATGTATTCTAGCCGATGTTCCAGTAAAGTATCAATCATTTTTTCTAAAGTTTCTGGTATTAAGACAACAACAGCTCTGGACCCCTTTCCACTATTTATAACCCTCTTGTACTTTGTTGTTAAGATTTTCTCTGCTTCCGTTAGTACTTGGTCAAAATCGCTGTAGTTGCTTTTTTTATCAGATTTATAATTTGTAATTTTCATATATTGTACATCTCCAATCCTACGCTTGTTGAATATAATTAGTAATGATAAACAACATTGTACTAACAGTTTGTAGGTTTTTTCTTTGTTAGAACTCAACGTCTGTAAACTTTCGTGGGCCAATGATGAAAGTTCCTCTTTAAATTTTTTAACATCTCTAACTAACGGCAGCAGTAATGGCTTATTCCATCGTTTTTCATTAAGATCTTTATTAGCAAGAGATGCAATTTCTGTATTCCACCTTGTTTCAACTAATTTTTTAAAATGTTTTATATTATTTATCCAAATTCTAGAGTCTTCTGCAGACTTGCATTTAAAACCAGAACTTTCTTTCAAAATTAAATGTGTTAATTCATCACATACTGTTTTTAGTGACGTGCCTAAGTGCATCGCTAAACTTGGTGTTTTGTATGCTTTTTTAGCATGATCGTATCCTACAACAATTCGTGTGGCATGTAGAACGTTTTCAAAATTTCTTGGATGTAACATATCTTTACAAGTTATGTTTTTATTATTTACTACGCCTCTGTAACTGAGCAGAAGTCGCGACAGTTCTCGCATCTTGTTACTACAAGAGTAAGCCATTCGTTCTTTTCGATGTCTTTTTAAATATGACTCGCCGAAATTGGCAATTAGCAGATCTTTTTTGGCTTCAAGGGCAATATCATCGGGTTTCATGAGATCAAATACCTGCATATGCACATTAATAATTATTATTTTATGTCACATCCTTAATTTTATAACTAAGCATACCACTTCCGAATGAAGTATAATTAATTACATTTGAAAATTTCATAGACTATACCTAAAAATTTCTGTAAGTTTGCTGAATTCAAAATCTGTTTTATATTATTTGTAAATTAATTACAAAAATGAAATAGTTACCCAATACTACTACTCCTACTACTCAAAATTGTGAGTTGGCTAGTTATAACATTAAAGACATCAAATGGTGTTTTATGTCGTGGTACTTACTTGTTCTTTAACATGTAACTTTGAAATCACATTTGTAGGGTCCATAGCACATGCAGTTAAAGTTTGCGACAATGACAGAGGGTTTTTCTGTTTGATATTGTTGAAGGAACGTCCTTTAACGTGACGTTTTAAATATTTCTTTTTATATATTCCCTTACAGTAGGGGCACGGGTAATAGTTTGAATTTTCCAAATTCATAATTTCTTGGCGTTTTGGTCTTATTACTTGGTTTATGTATAAGTCAAAGTTGGTGTCGTTTCGTAATAATGCGACAGCATATCTTCTCTCTTTACTTTTTAAGGGGTAATCCAATATGTTTTTTACTTCCATTTCATCCTTATGATGTCTTTGTATATGTCTCATAAAGTTTTTATTATTAATCTCGTCTTGACAAAATTTACATCTAATTTGTTTTTCATTGCGTTTCTTTTGCTGTATTAAAATAGTGAGAAAACAGTAAGATAATAGTAATCTATGCAAGATTGTAATTGGTGCTATTTGAACCGAGTGAGTTTAAGGAACGAGACGTAGTTGAGCTCCCTAAAGAAACGCGGTTCAAAAAGACACTTCGGGGTGTGTTTCATACACTATCTTTTCTACGACCAGACTGCAATTAATAAAAAATTGTGAAAGTAGAATGGTTTTCTAAATTTTTAATAAACGTCATTATGGCATGCACGAAAAAGTTACTTTTTTTACTCCAACCACAATACCAAACTTTATGCATGGAAATTAGTGAAAAATAAACTGTTTTTTAACTGTCGCAGAAAAAAATTATTACCAAATTCCTACTAACTACAATTGAAGGCATTAGTAGAAAAAAAATACTTGAAATGACGTTTTCAATAGTCATACGTACTTCAGTCAGTGTTCGGGGGGGAGGTGGTGCGTGGAATACCAATGGCTCACTAACTTCCAAAATTTCTGGTATACTAGTACAAGATGTTGAAGAACTTTCAGTATTTTTGTCCAAATAATCACAAATATCAAAATCCTTGTCTCTGCCATCATCACATTTCGATTCGGATATGTATATTGTATACGTACTACTGCCACTGAAACGGTCTTCAGGATTAAGGACAAACTTATGAATAGAATCTTTTTTATCGTTAGCATGAGAACCACCCAAGAGGGTAATATCAGTATTAGTATTTCGATTATCATTGTCAGGTTCATCTACGAAATTGTAAATGCAACTAGTTTTGTTTTTGTTGTTTTCATTTTTGGAAATGCAAGCGTTATTATTTTCACTTAAAAGTTCAGTTTTAGAATATTCCAGAAAGTCCTGGTCATCAATCCATTTCTACAACAGCAAATTGTGTGTAATTAATTATTAACCTAACCGCATGGGTTAAAATTCAGGTAACCCAAAAATTAATCAAATGGGCATTACAACAACTGAGAAACTACAAATGAAAGTTTTGCGTATTTAAGGGCCTCCCTTAAGCCATTAGAGATTTTATTTTATTGTTCACGTAGATACCACAAGCTGGTGGCCAACAGAGGCGCGTTAATTGTCCATTTTATAATATGCGATAAAGATGATGCCAGAATAGTACAATTTAGGATAATTTTGTTAAATGTATAGTAAGACATAATGATATATTACTTATACGTGCTCACAAAATAAATAATTTATGATTATAATCATTATATTATAAATATGAGAACTTTTGAGAAAACGTACATAATTAAAATATAGCCGAATTCTTAAACTGCTTTTTAGCTCGATTCTCGAATATCTGCCCCCGTACCTTACAGCCACCTGTCCTTAAATAGAGTTTTTATGGTGTCCGTTAAAGTAGCTTCGTTCCAAAGACAGGGAAGTCCCCGAATGGTTAGGTCATAAGCGTGCAGCATACAGGATTTCATTGCATAACTGATACTTTTTGTTAAAATATTTCGAGAACCGAATGAACTCAGAAATACAAGTTTCTCATATCAAAACATACAATAAAAATAAACCGAATGAATTAACGTTTCGTCTTTACTAGGCAAAGAAAGGAAAACATTAATGCTTAATAATTAGTGATGGGAAGAGTAGAACACTTTTGAGAAGCGGAATATAATTAATTTGAATGCAGAACAAGCGAATGTAACTATTTATTCCAAATGTATGTCACACCAGTAGTATTTATTCAACTCAATTCGAACCCATCGTAAATCGTAATGTTATGACTCGATTGTATCGCTTAGTCAACGCTAGTGGATCCGCACAATGCAATATAAAAAATCCTTGAACATATGCGTCTTATTTAATCTCGACTATTAATATGCTGCATGCGGCATACTCCAATGACATAAGGGCGCCTTAGCAATTTTTTACGTTAACCCACAACGGAAATACCGGCCCTTATTGAAGAATAATCTGAATTAACTTCTGTTGAAACACCAATCAAAGTACATAGGTACTTACACGAGTCTTTTCAAAATTCGTTCGTCGTAATCCTTCCGTAGCTAAAGAAGTGTTTTTTGATAATTCCATTTCTGTAATTTAAAAAATAGGCTTCAAAGTTTTAAAACGTTTAGAAACGGACGGGCATAAAATGTACATTAAGTTAAAAATGTGAAATAATTTTAACACATTTACTTTGGCAATTGGTATTATAAGCGCAAAGATTGTAAAAAACTTACCTTTGTTTAGCACCATTTTCACCAACAAATGACCCCTGATTCCCTGCATTATTAAACGCCAAATCGGACTGACTCGATGTGGGCGATTCCAACCAGTTCAGCCCATGTGAAATTCACGACTAAAGCAACTATTCACGCCGTTTACAACGTTGTCATATTTTGGAAGTGACTTGTGCGAGTTTATTCATAAAAACTTTGGTAAATACATCGGATGTCGCTTCGTACTAGGAGTACCTGAGCGCTGAAGTGATGGCAGCGCCAACGGTTATACGCCGAACTAATTGACGAACTCACTTTGATTAGGGGGTCAAAGTCACCTCCAGAACAAAATTGGGATTTGAGCTCTGGACGACATCTACAATCGAATGGCACACGGAAGTGACTTAGTATACTTTATCAATATATATATATATATATACAAATGCACAAATGCATCGGGGCATATACGACAAGACTCGGATACAATTACAAAATCATAATCATCATAATCATAATCATAATCATCATAATCATAATCATAATCATAACTCTATAATAAAGCAGAACACTTCCCAAGGTCAAACATGCATGCGCGTGGTCTATGTGTAGTTCGATTGTGGGCGTGGTCTTGATATTTTCTAAGAGCCAGTAATATGGAAGGAGAGAACAATTAATGCTCTTGTTAGGGCCTACACACATTTTTTACATTACACAGGAATGTTTGTACTATGTACACATAAATATTAAATCTGCAAATAACCTAAATTCGGAGCTTTGTACAAAAATATGGTTATAAACTTTTTGCAAGTGGACTTTACTACCTCTAGGAAGAACGGTGGTTACAATAATGGCGTCCGTTCTACCAAAAAGAATAAAAGTAATAATTACTGTTGTGTTGCAGTGTAAAAATTATTGCACGGACAATGTTCCTATGCACGGTTTTCCGCGCAATAATAAAAATTTGTGCAAAACATGGGAAATACGTTTAAAAATAGAGAAACCCGTGTCGGCCCATATGAAAGTTTGCAGTAAGCATTTTGTGAAGGAAGATTTTATATTACCCGGTAAGTAGGTCTTGCCCGTTTGTATTTTCACTGGCTTGAAATAATCATAAATATGCTGCCTTAAAGATACATGTTAATTAAGCAAGTGCCACTTGATGTTAAACATCATCAACTTTCTCCATTAATTTCATAATTTAGGAGTTTCAATATGATTGTTTACTTGTAGATTATGTCAACAAGCGCAGATGCCTGAAAAATTTGACCCGTGGAAGTGTCGACAAACCGCCATCATTTAAAACGGTCCAAAGCAAACAGGCGCGTTTGAATAGGCTCCAAAAGAGGAAAACGGAGCAACTCACAAATAGTGTTACTACTGTTACCACAAAACACAGGCCCGTCAAGCACCGGACAACCTGAGATGGAAGCAGCTAATGCTCTGTTAGAGTTGCACAATATGCAGATTGGCAGTAATAAACTGCATGAAGACAAAGCGGAGCAAGTGAACACATTTGTAGATAGGTAAGTGGTTGAAGTTTGACATTGCCGATATTATAAATAATGAATATAGGGTAAAATGTTGTAGAGGTATAAATAATTTAGCCCTTTTTATCGTAATTGTTGATGTGGTGTCGAAACTACACTGTCGTCAACAAAGTTCTGCATTAGAAAGCAGGTTTTATTAACTACAATAAAAATTAAATTGAGGCTTACATTTAGATTTTTGGCAATTCTTTTTAATGTATTCAGTTTCAATATGATTGTTTACTTGTAGATTATGTCAACAAGCGCAGATGCCTGAAAAATTTGACCCGTGGAAGTGTCGACAAACCGCCATCATTTAAAACGGTCCAAAGCAAACAGGCGCGTTTGAATAGGCTCCAAAAGAGGAAAACGGAGCAACTCACAAATAGTGTTACTACTGTTACCACAAAACACAGGCCCGTCAAGCACCGGACAACCTGAGATGGAAGCAGCTAATGCTCTGTTAGAGTTGCACAATATGCAGATTGGCAGTAATAAACTGCATGAAGACAAAGCGGAGCAAGTGAACACATTTGTAGATAGGTAAGTGGTTGAAGTTTGACATTGCCGATATTATAAATAATGAATATAGGGTAAAATGTTGTAGAGGTATAAATAATTTAGCCCTTTTTATCGTAATTGTTGATGTGGTGTCGAAACTACACTGTCGTCAACAAAGTTCTGCATTAGAAAGCAGGTTTTATTAACTACAATAAAAATTAAATTGAGGCTTACATTTAGATTTTTGGCAATTCTTTTTAATGTATTCAGTTTCAATATGATTGTTTACTTGTAGATTATGTCGACAAGCGCAGATGCCTGAAAAAAACTGCAATTCCTTCCCAAAATTTGCCCCCCGTCAAGCACCGAACAACCCGAGATGGAAGCAGCTAATGCTCTGTTAAGAGTTGCACAATAGTATGCAGATTGGCAGTAATAAACTGCATGAAGACAAAGCGGAGCAAGTGAACACATTTGTAGATAAGTGGTTGAAGTTTGACATTGCCGATATTATAAATATTGAATATAGGGTAAAATGTTGTACAGGCATAAATAATTTAGCCCTTTTTAACGTAATTGTTGATGTGGTGTCTAAACTATCAGCGTCGTCAACAAAGTTCTGCATTAGAAAGCAGGTTTTATTAACTACAATGAAAATTAAATTTGGGGCTTTCATTTAGATTTTTGTAAAAATTGGAGGTTAGCAGGTTAGGTTTTGCATCAGTTTTGACCAAGAACACTATACTAAGGAGATGCAACTTCCTATGACGGCTGTATATAAAAGCGGCCCCTATGCCGGGGATAGCCGTCGCGGCACTGTTGACAGCGTGTAACTACTTCGGTCATTTTCGTTTGTTTTCGCTGCTGTTCGAGAGTTGGAAGCGAGCTAAATTAACCTGTAATCCCGGTTAAAAGTCAGTTTACGGTTGTTAATCCAATGGAGTGTATTTCAAGTGTGTTATTAATTGTTAAAACATGGTCCGAATTTCCAGCTACACTCAGTAAATATTAGACATTGACATTTCACGAGTTTTTTGAATAAATAAAGCTACACCACGACCGCCTTATTTGTCAACTTTTAGCGGTTCGCTTCGAAACGGGAGTTGCGTCTCCTTAGTATAGTCTTCTTGGTTTTGACACAGACCGATGCAAAACCTAACCTGCTAACATCGAATTTGACATAGACTTACAGTGCCACCAACATATTATTCTGCTGCATAATGTCACATTTTACTGACGTTTGAATAAAAATACATTTCTATCGTGCAAAAAACCTCATGAGCATCACGAACGTTATGGAATTACCAATCTCAGACAATAATTGGAGTCGTCGCTTCACTCCTCCAAACAATTGTCTTTCATCGGTAAAATGTCCTCACCGTTCTTAATATTTAATATACTCTATAGGAAGTATAAATTGAATGACAGAAATAATAATGATAAATGGCTACAAAATCGTTGATATTTTAACTTTCTCTTATGGCAAATAGTATTTAAACGTTTTCTAAGTCATGGAATTGCCATGTTTCGTACAATTTTAGGCAACCTCTATATAAAAATGTTTATTGCAAGCAAAATAGTAATTGTTTTATTGAATTAAAAGTGTCACTTTATTTGACAAGCAATTATTTTAATTATATATTAACTCAAAAATTGCAAGTCAAACAGAGCCACTTTTAATCCAAATAATGCATACTATTTTTTGTGCAACCTAGAAAAGTAAAAATTCAAAATTTTAGATTGCTTTTGACGTTACTCATTTAAAAACCATTATGACAAGTGCATCCATAGACGACCAGTTAGACCTTAATTTTAGTTCATAGGAAATATAGGCTATTTATGTTACAAGTATGAAGTTAAGGACTTCTTTTGGGTGAACCGCAGTGTACGGTAATGCGAGCGATGTACATAAAGAAGGCCAACCTTAATGAAACATTGGAATTGTATATATATATATTTATTTTTATAATGAATAATAAAATAATAATAAGTACATTTTATTGTTACTCTTTTCTCACTTGGGTGTTATCCTGTAATAAAATTATTTTTAGGTAATTTAATACCAGTAGAATTGTTCTGCAAATTGAGAAATAAGATTGAGATGACAAATTGCAATAAAATTGGGAATTAATTAAATTGCTCAATTTATTTAAAGTAGTGATATTTAATAAAACATTATTTTTAATATTAAGAACTAAAGTAAATACTTACAATTAAGAAAGGTTTTTGAATATGTACTTTGTAAATGCGATTATATTAATTATCGTTATGAGGCGGCAGTATTCTAGTACCTTTGAAAGAGGTTTTAGTAAAGTTTTCGAAAATTCATTTGGAAGGATTCCAGAAAATCAGACTGATTTACAGTTATCAATTGAAAAAAAAAATGCAATAATACTAGCAGTCTTTTTTAAATCTCGTGGGTAGAATATGTTCAGGAAATTTATTGACAAATATAAATGTGTAATAACATTAGTTAAGCCAATTAGGTATTTTTTTGTAGAAAAAGTAAGTAATATGATGGACATTTTACTTACCATGTTGATTCACACACCACTTATAAGAACAAGACACCAAGCTAAATAAACAATACACCAAGACAAAATTACCAGAGCGACTGAACACCAAGAACTTTAAGCAATAGTGTTGCTGATATCAGGTAGTTTTACAGGTGGGGTTGATTACCTGAGTTTTTGGAATAGGAAGTAGACACTTAAATACGTTTACAAATTATCCATCATATCATAACAATAAAACATAATATTTCCTTTATATTTGGGATATTCCAAAAGCAAATAAGTATGTATTGTTTGAGGCTTTCGCGGTTACTCGAATTATTCTCCTTAGCATAGAATTTCGGCTTAGACCGCGTAGTATTTGTATATGAACACCCAGCATTTTCTGGCTTAATGTGCCTTGCACCTTGTGAAGTCGAGCAAAAACCCGCTCGATGGCCATGCTCTTTGGTGGCTCGTGTTGTTTGAGTATCTTGAGAACGAGGATACTTAGGCAGATTTGGCCGTTTTGCTGTTTGTGCATCCATATTCACTAACGTTTCGCAAGACCTTGCAGCTTGCATCATCAGAGTGAAAGTCTGATGATGCAAGCTGCAAGGTCTTGCGAAACGTTAGTGAATATGGATGCACAAACAGCAAAACGGCCAAATCTGCCTAAGTATCCTCGTTCTCAAGATACTCAAACAACACGAGCCACCAAAGAGCATGGCCATCGAGCGGGTTTTTGCTCGACTTCACAAGGTGCAAGGCACATTAAGCCAGAAAATGCTGGGTGTTCATATACAAATACTACGCGGTCTAAGCCGAAATTCTATGCTAAGGAGAGCAAATAAGTACTTATTTGTCCCTATTTTCAGCAAGTTGTAGGTTTGTCTAAATATAGTGCTTTTAGATATCAGCGAACGGAGGATATAAGATGGGGAATAAAGAAATAAAAATAGTGTGCTACGCCTAGTGATGTGGGTCGGGTAAATACCCAGTGGGTACGGTATTTATAAATGGGTATTTACCTGGGTATTTACCCCTGCCTCGGGTAAATACCTAAACACTGGGTATTTATCAAATGTGTAATATTTAGAAAGCTAAGCTAAACTTTTACTCACATCATAATGTTATCTTAATAAATAAACTACATATAAACGCACTGGAATATTTTATGTAAAATAATAATTTAAATGTAACATTGAATAAGCATTCACCCAGGTAAATTACTCATTTATCGGGAAAGAACATTGGATGCCGAAGTTTGTGGAAATAAACAGTTAGACGCAATAAATTTGGCCTGTTAGAGATTACAAAAAACATTGTGACGGCTCTGACTCCATTTTAAAAAAATGAACATAACATTAATTTGAAGAAATAATCCTTATAATTATTAACATTAATATATACTGATAGACATATTACGAAACAATCTTAATAAGGCAAAAAATATCACAAAATAATATAAACAACGCTGTATACCGATGGGATCATAAGTATGCAACAGCAATAAGATAGCATGAGCAAAAACACATAATACTTGAATAAGAGATAACCGTAAAAAAGTTATTTTAGTAGGCATATTTTGTTGACATATGCCATAATTAAAATGAACATCAAGTTTACTCAAATATTTGTTTGTATGTTCATCTCTTTCTTATTCAATCATTGAATTCTGTTTCTTCTTCATGCTATCTCATTGCTGTTGTATACAGGTTGCCTAAAATTATATGGAACATGGCAATTCCATGAGTTGGAAAAGATTCAAATACTAATTACCATAAGAGTAACCGAAATAGAAAATGCAATAATTACTTTGGTAGCTAGGCAACAAGTAGGTATAATAGCTACTTGTTGCCTAGCTACCAAAGTATTTATTGCATTTTCCATTTCGGTTACTCTTATGGTAATTAGTATTTGAATCTTTTCCAACTCATGGAATTGCCATGTTCCGTACAATTTTAGGCAAAACCTGTATAATTATGTCCCCATCTGTATTTTGGGCAGTAAATGTTCTCAGTTCAGCTATTTTCTTAAACATTTTTATAAAATTCGAATAGAGTACCTTCAGTTATGAATCAATTATACTCATTAGATAGATACATTAGATTATAATATTTGTAAATGAGTCTATAAATATCCGCTTAAATACCCATTTTGGGTATTTACCGGGATAAATACTCCAGGTATTTACCCCTAAAAATAAATACCCGGGTAATTTACATCACTAGCTACGCCGATGATGCCGTGCTCCTGGCAGAATATGAAAATGACTTGCAACGACTATTGTTTAGGTTCAAAACAGCAGCGGAAGAATTTAACATGAGAGTATCAACAGAAAAAACAAAATCATTGACTATCTCGAAAGAACCTCTTCGATGTAACTTGGCCGTTGATAATAATATGATTGAACAAGTTATGAACTTTAACTACCTAGGTATACACACATCTAGCATGAGAAACCTAAACGAGGAAGTTCGCAATCAAGCAATGAAAGCGGCTGCGATATCAGGCTACCTACGAGACGTGATATGGACAAATAAGCACATGTCGGTTGAAAGTAAAGTACAGATCTATAAAACCTGCGTCAGACCCATCTTAACTTATGCCGCCGAAACCAGAGCTAAAACAGCCAAGAAGAAGAAGAAGAAGAAGATATCAGCAAATTCCAGGAATTTAGTTTTTGGAAACTGTCCCAGTGACATTTCCACTAATTCAATTTACAGCATTGTAACAATAATTATTATCATTTAATACTGAACAGAAAAATCTGGTGTGATACACGCACACAACTTCCTTTTACAGTGATCTTATAATTAGTCAAAAATTTGATTTTAAATTACAAATTGTACAAAAACGGTGCAAAATAGAGCGTTAGGTGAAGAGACAAATTTTCTCTATAATTTTAAGCTGAATTCAAAAATGTAATAATATACCGGGTCTTCTATTTAAAATAGGAGTTAATAAAAAAATTTTTAAAAAACAAAAGAAATCCATTTTAGAGGTGTTCAACTGGAAAATCACCTATCTCACATCAATACACATTAAAAATGTAATACAAATGAGAAGTTTGAAAAAAATCGTTAGAACCGTTTTTGAATAAATCGAAAAAAAACTGAAAAATCACAAGAGTAAACACCTACTTCCAGTTATGCGATTTTCTTCAAAAGCTTGCTGTCGCATCTACATAGTACACAAAACTTATATATAAAGTTTCAACCCCATACCTCTTTTCGTTTTTGAGATATTCTGTTCATAGACAGACACTCACACAGACACACACACACACACACACAGACAGACCCTCACACAGACACACACACACACACAGACAAACCAATAAAAAAATATATGTTTTTTGGGTTCAGGAGACTCTGAAACGTGAAGATCTGTTGAAAACTCACTTTTGAATTTTTAGGGTGAATCCAATACTTCCTTTATTGTAAAAGGAAGTAAAAAAGAAGACACTATTCAATTCAGCAGTATCGGCTGTATCCAATATGTAGGAAAGTGGCCTGAAGGCTATCCAAAAATGTCCAATCTCTAGCGTGCTTTTAAAACTTTCTTTAGTGCAACAAAAGTTATTAGATTCGTCCTACATTTTAAATGCGGCATATGCCGCGGGCTTCAGCTAGTTTACAATAAATCGCGTTTTGTCTCTAACACAAATGCATCGACATCTTTTTTCGAATTGTTGGCAGCGGAGCGGTTATCACTTTAAAATGTATACATCAAAACTCAAAAGTTGGTTTTATAACTCCAAAATATTACAAGATTTTAGTTCCAACGTTTGCAATTTGTATTGTTTAATGTATTTATATTTCAGAATGAATAATGTGTCTATGTTAGATTTCCTAAATAATTATAAGAACTCATTGACGTCGGATAGTTCTACTTTGTACTGAATTACTACAGGATCTTTATATTTTTGTTAATATTTTCCAGACCTTCCTTTCCAATAACTTATATAATTACTCTTGACATCCTGTTATCACTTTGCAGAAGATAAGGTAATTTTTCTTTTACAACAAGTCTAGCCGAAATAAATTTGGAGAATTTCCATCGTAAGTGACTATTACAAACACAGCATATCTCCTTCTTAATAATAAGAACACTTTTTCCTGTGCAATCTACAAGATCAATAATTTTAGCCAACATAATGTTGGAGATACATTTTTTGGGGGTTCAACTAGAGCAATAAAATTATATCATAGGTGTGCTGATGAGGAAACAATCTATCTCTAGGATTTAAAGGTTCGCAATGTAATAGAGGATGGTCTCTCAAAAATTTTCTTATATTTTCGCCTTGTTTTAAAATAGTATTGAACTCACATTCCCACATTTGAACTAAAGTATATTATTTCGTAGTGAACGGACTCATTTTTCAATATTTGATTGTTCGAAATAGTTGAGCGTGTTAAGTTAGGTTAGACCCTCTGAAAATATGTAAAACGAGTGAACAACTAACTGTGTACAATATATTTTTTTTTGTTAATATTTTCCAAACCTTCCTTTCCAATAACTTGTATAATTCCTCTTGACATCCTGTTCTCACTTTGCAGAAGACACGGTAATTTTGCTTTTACAACATGTCTAACAGAAATAAATTTCGAGAGTTTCCCTCGTAAGTGACTATTACAAGCACAGCATATCTCTTTCTTAACAATAAAAACACTTTTTCCTTCGCAGTCTACAAGATCTACAATCAAATAACACAACTAACTAACACAAGACGTAGAAAACTGTGTACCACCTACAGACTAGACATGCTCTTTGGATTTGTTCGCAGACATTAACTAATATTCTGCATAATAGTTGTTGTTGTGTTGTATTTAATAATGTCTTCAAATGTGTTTATTGGAAAAATAGAAACACAGGTAAGTTGACTAGTTTACATATTAAATTACCCGATAATCTATAGAATATGTGCAAAATACAATTGCTATAAAAGAACAATACAAATATTTGCTCGAGAAAGAACAAGTTTGGTTCTTCCACTTTGTCAAAATCTCCATCTTGTAAACGCACAATAACTAAAAGTTTTACGGGGTTTACAATGCTTTCCATTTATTTAGTTTATCACTTAACACTTTTCGAGATTTTTTATGGTAATATATTTATAACATAAGTAGCAGATATTGTAAATATAAGTTATACATTATAATATAACTTACAGATTTTGGAAATATAAATTATACAGAAGTCTAACAACTCCTTACCGTCAGCAATTTAAATTTACTTACGCGTCTTACACAAACGTTTTGTGCCAATATAATGTTGGCTAAAATTATTGATCTTGTAGATTGCACAGGAAAAAGTGTTCTTATTGTTAAGAAGGAGATATGCTGTGTTTGTAATAGTCACTTACGATGGAAATTCTCCAAATTTATTTCGGCTAGACTTGTTGTAAAAGAAAAATTACCTTATCTTCTGCAAAGTGATAACAGGATGTCAAGAGTAATTATACAAGTTATTGGAAAGGAAGGTCTGGAAAATATTAACAAAAATATAAAGATCCTGTAGTAATTCAGTACAAAGTAGAACTATCCGACGTCAATGAGTTCTTATAATTATTTAGGAAATCTAACATAGACACATTATTCATTCTGAAATAAAAATACATTAAACAATACAAATTGCAAACGTTGGAACTAAAATCTTGTAATATTTTGGAGTTATAAAACCAACTTTTGAGTTTTGATGTATACATTTTAAGTGATAACCGCTCCGCTGCCAACAATTCGAAAAAAGATGTCGATGCATTTGTGTTAGAGACAAAACGCGATTTATTGTAAATTTTGTAATTGTATCCGAGTCTTGTCGTATATGCCCCGATTAACTTTAACCCAGTGTTGGGTAGTAACTAAGTAAAAGTAACTCGTTACTGGTAACTAGTTACTTTTCAGTAACTTAATAGTAACTTAATTACTTTTGTGTTTTCAGTAATTGTAACTATAACGCGTTACAATTATTTAGTAACTTAAGTAACTGAATATGACAAGTTACAGTTTCATGCTACAAATGTAAAATATTTTAAAATGTTCGATTTTTAATGCGTAGTATTTAAGAAATTATACCTGAAGCTGAAGAATTTGTAGAAATTGCGAATGGTTCAGTATGAAAATGCTAATACCGACCACAGGTCTTGTACTTAGTCGATAATAAATAATATTTGACGGATCCTATTTGAGTGGTGACAGCTATTTCCAGTAATCTTTAATCCTTTAACAACTAGAAGCTCTCTGAGCAGGAATGTGGATTACTGGATCCCAAAAACATCGTTGAACTAGCGCGTCTAAGCTCTAAGCCTGTTCCTTCCCCCACCTTCTGCTGTTTAAACATTACTATAATAATTCTGTGTTGTAGTTGCTATTTGCACTTCATGTAGTAAATTTGTTACAAGTTTCAATAAGTGTTTGTTTAACAAAATGAATAGCACTTTAATGGAGGTTGATGATTTTGAAGACGTGCGGTTAGCGAGCAATAAAATACCTTGGCCTGGGTATGAAGAATTTTTCGAATTTAAAGCTTATAAAGATCCTCTGAAAAAAAATATTACGGTAATGTGTAAATTGTGTCTACCGCAAACAAAACTACGTAAACATGTTAAGGTAAGCGGCAATGCATTTTGTTTAATATGCAATTTCCACGGATTCTTCTAGATTATTACAATTTAGTTGGGTAATCAGTATAAAAAAGCTATGGTAAAAACACACAAGAAACACAACCACTACATACATTTTTTTGTTTGGATTTTTATTTGGTGGCTTTTCCACTGAGTTTTTTCATGGCTTTTTTCAATGGATTCGTTCCTGTTTTTTTATCCTTGGCTTTTTGACAAGGCTTTTATTATCCTAGTATGACTTTATTTGCATTTTTCGAAAAGTTTTGGGAATGTTATCTACATTCTTTCCTACTAATAAATCCTCGCTTTTTACCGTAATTCATGTTAAATTGAATTAATTTTAAGTTTGTTATCATTGTATAAAATTGTAGTGGGCAATTCACTGGGCTTAGCCGGTTTTTGTCACAAAGAAACGAAAATAAATAAATAAATATCATTCCCAGTGTTTTACAGTTGCATTTGTTGTAGATCAATCATTCTTCTTATTTAAAGAAAATTGATGCAGCGATCTCTGCTTGCAAGAAAAAACGAATTGAAGTCGGTGATAACAAACAGCAAACGCTTGAAAGTTGTATTAACCGCCAGGGCAGCATATCGCAGCTAAAATTAAATCAGATCACGGAGCGTTTAATTGTTGAAGCTATTTTGCCATTTTCATTTATTGAAGGACAGCTTGGAGAAATTTTACAAACACAGCATTTCCAACAAACCACATTATGACGAGGAAAACTCTCATGGCTAAAGTGCAGCAATCCTTCACAATCTAAAGGAAAAATTAATAGCTGCATTAGAAAAACCAAATCTTGTTGCTGTAACAGCAGACCTGTGGAAAATGTATAACAGGCAAGTATTAAACAAAAATACCTTTCGTGTTACTTCAACATTCTGATTGTTTTTAGAAGTTTTCTGGGAATGACTGTGCATTGGATAGAAAATACGACCCTACACAGAAAATCTGCTGTGATTGCCTGTCGTCGCTTAAGAGGTTGCGTTAGATACAACATTTTAGCACAGAATATGGAGGAAATATTTCAAGAATATAACATCCAACATAAAATCTGTAAGGTTATCACTGACAACGGGTCGAATTTTGTGAAAGCTTTCAGGTATGTAGTTCAGTATTCAGTAGTCGTAGTTCAGATTATGACAATTAAAATATATTCCGTTTGGGGGTGTGCTTACAATTTCTAATTTTTAAGATTATTTGGTGACAAAGAAGAAGAAGAGGATGAAGATAATGAAGACGTGACAGAAGCTGTAGAAATAACAGAACTACTTCAGAATGGAGAAATGGAAATTGATAACCATTATTTATTGCCACCTCATCATAGATGTGCTGCCCACACATTGAATTTATTAGCGACAAAAGATGCCCTAGTAGCAGAAAAGGACATTATTTATAAAAGAGCTTCTCGAGCAGCATTTGCAAAATGTCAAGCATTGTGGAATAAACAGTCATACTCTGGACCTGCTGCAGATGAAATAAAGAAGTGCTTGGGTATCCATTTAACCACGCCTAATGCCACAAGATGGAATTCCACTTTCGATGCTGTTAAATTAATAGCAAAATTGATTTCAAAAAACGTTAATAGTTTTAACGATGCTTGTGATCTTGTCAAAATTTCACGGTTGTCAGCGCAAGATATCAAGTTTATAGCGGAATATTGTGAGGTTTGTCAAATATTTCTTGTTTATTTACAATTGTTTTTTATAAATAATTAATTTTAGATTATGGAACCAGTAGCTAATGCCCTAGACATACTGCAAGGCGAAAACAATATGTACATGGCCTACTTACAACCAACCATAGAAGAAATATACCGGAAAATGCAATTACTGAAAACAAAGAATTTTACTTTTTGCGGATCATTGATTAAAGCTATCACCGATGGCTTAAATAAAAGGTATTTATTTAATAGGAATGCATTAACAAAAATATTGACTGTTGCCAATTTTTATTTTAGATTCACAGAAATTCGCAACAATTCTGACTACACTCTGGCGGCGGTTACTCATCCTTGGTTTAAATTTGAGTGGATATGTGATGCAGAAAAGACACGAAACGCTGTTACATTATTGGAAAATGAAGTAAAAAATCGTGCTTCTACTTCATCAGTTTGTCCACTTCCCAGTCCACAAAATAATGATGGAGACAAAGGAGAACACATTTTTTTTCCTTCAAAACAGTAAAGCGGTCCAAAAATATGGACGAAAATGAAATATATATGAAGTGCGATTCATCTAATTTAACAGCTTTAGACAAATTTCCAACAATTAGGGAAATATTTATTAGATATAATACTGCCCTCCCTTCCAGTGCTCCAGTAGAACGATTGTTCAGCACTGCAAAAGACGTTCTCCATTTCAAACGTACAAAATTAAGTGATAAAAATTTTGAAATGCAGTTATTATTAAAAACCAATACATTTTATACATAAGACAGAAATGTAGAAATAGGAATCTAATTTACTAATAAACAATTGTTTATAAATATGTGTTTCTGTTGATATTAAGTTGATAGTAATTGCATGTAGATTAGTAGCCTCTCATAAAAAAAAGTAACTTAAAAAATAACGAGTTACTTTATGGTAACTTAGTAACTTATTCAAGTTACTTTTATAATTCTGTAACTTAGTAACTTACTCAGTTACTTTTTTGCCGAGTAACTGATTAACTTACTTAGTTACTTTTCTAGAGTAACTTACCCAACACTGTCACACACATATACACATACATGTAACAAGATATACAAATAACCAGATGTGCGCGATTTAAAAAAATTTTCACGCGCTCTGGACAGGGCTAAATTCGGCACGTCCCAGACGTGGTATACACGGAATACCGGAGGCTGTAAACCGAATAACTGTAATGAATGAATGAGCCACGGCACTTTCGTGTACCTCGTTATATAGCATCCCAGTAGCGTAAGTGGAGAGTTGTTTACTACTTGCCAGTGGCCTGGTGGACGTTCTTGGCCCGGTGTTAGGTTATTTTTTAGGGTTTTATTACCAGACCGTTTTACCTGCGGGCGGTCAATGAGCTTGCCCCGATTCTTGTGCAGTAGGGTGGTAATTATTTACATAGATTTCTTTTTAAATTCCGACGTTCTCATCTTCTACATTTTTCCAAATCGAAAAATAAAACTCCCTGTAATATTTAAAACCAATTGGATAACCGTAAGACGTGTCGCAGTGGCCTTGTTTTGAAGACCTATAGAAAAATAAAAAAAAACAAATATATTGTAATGGTTAGCAGTCTTGATATGCTATTACTAATTATGTATTAAAATCTTTCTATGTATGAGATTATTTTTGAAAGACTAAATTAATTGGTAATTTAAGAAAGTAAAAGGGTGGATTTACGTATTAAAAGAATAACATAAATATTTGAGATTTGTTTAATGAATTGAAAATTGGATACAAATACTGTTAAGTTGGTCAATATTTTATAAGAAAGGTTCTGGCTAGGGTTTCCAGTCCCGGGATCCGGTCCCGGGACAGTCCCGGGATTCTACCACAAAAACCGAGTCCCGGGACCACAGCCAGAAAAGGCGAAGTCCCGGGACCATGTCAACATGCGTGCGTATGCGTCTACTCGATATCAGAGAATGGAGATGGAGATGTATTATTTTCGGTAGGTTAGAATTAAACTCGTATGTTGTTTCAGGCACATTTGCATATACCCTTCAATTTATGTATCTGTCTGTTTTTACTTCCTTTTACTATAAAGGAAGTATTGGATTCACCCCAAAAATTCGAAATTGAGTTTTCAACGGATCTTCACGTTTTAGAGTCCCCTGATCCCAAAAAACATATTTTTTTTCATTGGTCTGTCTGTCTGTCTGTGTGTCTGTCTGTCTGTCTGTGTGTGTGTCTGTCTGTGAACAAAATATCTCAAAAACGGAAAGAGGTATGGCGTTGAAACGTCATATATAAGTTTTTTGTACTATGTAGATGCGACAGCAAGCTTTTGAAGAAAATCGCATAACCGGAAGTAGGTGTTTACTCTTGTGATTTTTCAGTTTTTTTCGATTTTTTCAAAAACGGCTCTAACGATTTTTTTTAACTTTACATTTTTATTACATTTTTAATGTGTATTGATGTGAGATAGTTGATTTTCCAGTTGAATACTTCTAAAATGGGTTTATTTTGTTTTTTTGTCTATTTTTTTTATTAACTCTTATTTTAAATAGAACACCCGGTATATTATTACAGTTTTGAAATCAGCTTAAAATTCTAGAGAAAATTTGTCTCTTCAACTAACGCTCTATTTTGTACCGTATTTGCAGAATTTGTAATTTTTGAAAATGTTTGACAAATGCTTAAAAATTTAAAATCGAATTTTTGGCTAATTATAAGATCACTGTAAAAGGAAGTTGTGTGCGTGTATCACACCAGATTTTTTTTGTTGGATTTAGATATGTGCGGAGAAGCTGAATAATTTATATTTTTGGGTTTTAACTGTGTTCGTTATTTGTCTGCTAAAGTTACAATTAGAATGAATTCCGATTCGCAACCTATCTTCATTCTATATTAAAAAAAAATAACGATTTGAAGTCAATATTGCAACAATTTTATATATTGAAGATAAAACAATGTAAAGTTGGTTCCTACAAAATTATCATAATCAGAGGCAGCTCAACGAAAGGTTTACACAAGCACTTTGCAGTTCAAACACAAGCAAAAGATGAAGAGCGACAGACATTTTTAGTACCAGAAGAAAGCAATGAAGTTGTAGACGAGCTCCAACGCAAATTATCAGCACAGAAATACTTTATTTAACTTAAAACACTAGTTTTTCTTTGGAAATTGCATTCGGAAACTTCACCTGAACAATATTTCCCTTTCGGGACCATTTTCGGGATCTTCGGGACTAGTCCCGGGACTTGAAATGTAGCTCGTAAGTCCCGAAAACACTTTTGGTCCCGGGACTTGGAAACCCTAGTTCTGGCATGTGAATTGATTTGGTTGAGATAGTTGGTTAGTAATATCAGATTATAATTCATATTAAATGATAATAATGAATAAGCTATAGGATAGCTTGAATGAAAGTGAAAGGCAGACTCAAATGATTATTTGAAAAAGTCAATTATGGAATGTCTGAAATAAATAAATTATATTTTATTATATCCAGGACTATTCAGTTCACCTGTCATCTGTCAAAAAGTGACCAATAAAAATCCAGAATTCTGACGTTTCTTGACCAATCAAAAAAATATCAGTGGATATATCTTTCTAGAAGGTATTCAAGTGACTATTTTTAACAAATGCGATTTTTATTAGAAAAAGTCAATATTAGTGTTCTGTTACTATAGAAATTGCGTAGTTTGTTGCTATATTTACTGAAAACTAATTTGAAAAGGTAGTTTGGTTCATTGAATAGTCCCTCGAATACCGTTCTTAGTCAAAGTTAAGTAGATTATTTTTGCGGTGGTATCACTACTCATGTCCATTGCGCTTGGGATTAGGACTCGTGCTAACGCACTCGTCCTAATCGTACCAAAGCGCAATGGACATTCGTGACATCATCGCAAAAATAGTCGACATAACTTTGACTACTCATGGTATTATAAGTGAGCATTAGCTTGTAACAAAATTTGGTATATTATGTATTGCTAGGTAAAATTGGAATTAAAAATAACAACCTATACATTTGACAGATGCAAACAAATAAACAGCAAACTAATTTGTTGATGCTTTAAGATGATTTAGTAATTTCAAGGCACCACTGATTTGTCTAAAAATGGTAATTTTTTCTTTAAATTTTCGGTTTTCCGACATGTAAAATGACAAATTCTGGCGTAAATGGATACAGAATTTTTTTCTCTACAAAAAACTTCCATACAAGTTTGCCCTAAAATAATTAGGGAAGCAAATATTTTCATATGAAGAAATTACCATTGAAATCCCTATGGTGCGTAAAGCATTTCTACACCCTGTATACTTAAACCTCCTAGTTACAAGTATCGATGGCCGATTATGTAAAACTTTATTGGTAGATGTTTATAGACAATAGTATGTGGTTGAAACGCTTCCAATTTTAATTGAGCTTTACAAGATTTGCCTAGAAGAAAATAAGACCACCAAGAAGCAAAACAGACAAACTGGTACAAGATAAATCAAAATTTGAGAAAAAACTGCCTTCCTGGTGAAAATGTTACGGTAGATGAGCAACTGGTGCCCTTTCAAGAACGATATCCATTTATACAGTGTATGCCATCAAAACGTTTGTATAATAACTAGCGCGAAGAAAAATCATCAATTTTTGAAATTACCCAAAATGCAAATTTGATGTGCTACGTACCAAAGAAACGCAAAAAAGCTATCAATACAAATAACTGTGAAAAAGGTGACTATAAGAATTTCAAAATAATCTTGTATAATATAACATGTAATGTCAATATTCTCGATCAACTGGTATATTGGCAAAAGTAGAACGAATCGTTGGCCATTCCCTTTTTCTATTAATCTTTTACCATGAGAGGTATAGCAGCTTATGTTGTATGGGCAAATTTTTATCCCGAATGGAACAACAAAAAGCACAAGGGAAGAAGATTATTTCTCGTATCTTTATGCACGAGATTAGTTGTGCCGCACATGAGAAGAAGAACAATATTGCAAAGCTCCTAAACACATTCCTGCAGGAGGGAGAATCGCTTACGAAATATTAAAAAAACAAAAATAAAATGTTAGAAGAGATGTTACTATACCGCGAAAAAAAGAAGAAAACTAAAGCAAGCTCTGCGAAACATCCAATAAAAACATACGTAATAGACACGACATCGAAAACTGTATGTACGTGTAATAAATATTTTTTATGTATTACTGCGTTATCACGTTTTGATCATCACCGATCGGGCGCAATTTGCACACGATTGGGAACACTTTCTTAGTTCGTGACCGTGTCCCTCATGATACAACGGTAGGTTCGTATGTTTCGTAATGTTCGTACCCGAGCACGTAAGTTGACTAGCAATCGGATTACGCGCAGGTTTCAAATTCGACCGACTGAGATGATTAATGTATTTCACATTACGAAGTACTTCCTTTTACTGTTTCAGTATTATCAAAAACATTTTGATATTTTTGCCTATTTCGTACAACCGTTATTCGATTTAGCAAACCTTGTTTTTCTTCTGTGAGTGTTTCTATTTACTATTCAAATTTAAAAATGCTAAAATTATTTTAATTAGTGTAAGGCCACCTACGTCATGCGCTTCAAATCTAGTAAATATATACGTCCAAATAATAGCTTTATTTAGAATAATTATTTTAAAGATTCCTCACATGTACACTTTTTACTGTGTTAAGAATCATTTACAATATTATTAAAATAAAACCATACTTACTTCTTAAATAATTTAATTTATCTACGACCACCACTAAAAGTAGGCCTTTTAGCGCTAGCTTGTTTCACTAAAAGTGACGTTTTATAGTCTACCGTGGTTAAAGAAATCAGCTGTTTACTTTTAGCCCATGTGCTAAAAGTGAAGTGAGGTTATAAAACTACAATTTCGAACTGGAAGTGAAGTTGTAAAGTTATTCTAGTTGCTTCTTGCGTTACAGGTAGTGTTTTTGAAATAATTAAAGCGTTATGTAATGAATACAGTCAGATGTGGAGTATTAATAATTACATTTCGTAACTGACCTCGACCACTGTCATTCGCAAACATTCGCCCGCGCGGCTTGGCCTACTGTTTATTATGACATAAATTAGAAGTGTCGTAGATGCAAACCTTCGTTAAATCGATACTTATGGATTAAGTTAATAACAGTAAAATTAAGGTGGTAGATAAAATATTGTATGCAACGCGTGCTAAAAGGCCGAGTTTAATAATTTTCATGTCTCGTGCATAAACGTCAACTTTTAGCACTTGTTGCATAAATAGCTATTTTCTACGACCACTACTAAAAGTAGGCCTTTTAGCACTAGCTTGTTTCACTAAAAGTGACGTTTTATAATTTAGCGTGTTTAAAGAGATCAGCTGTTTACATTTAGCGCATTTGTGGTATAAAATGAAGTGAGGTTATAAACCACAATTTCGAACTAGAAGTGAAGTTGCAAAGTTATTCTAGTTACTTCTTACATTAGAGGTAAAGTGTTTTTTAAACAATTAAAGCATTGTATGATGAATACAGTACTGGCTCCGCAAACATTCACCTACGCATCAATGCCTACTGTTCATTATGACATAAATTATAACTGTCGTAGATGCAAACCTTTGTTAAATCGACATTTATGGATTAATAACAGTAAATTTTCATGTCTAGTGTATAAACCTCAACTTTTAGCATTTGTCGCATAAATAGCTATTTACCTACCCATTCCTAACTTCGTATTTTCCCCTTAAATATAGTTCCAAATTATAAACGACAAAATACTTTTGGAATGCGATTTTTTTTAAATAATTATTACAAATAAAGCTCCTTCATCCAAAACATGTTCTGAAAGCATTCTGAACGTGAACCATATTTATTTATTCTCTCAAACTATTTAGTCCTCTACGTACTTGTTAACAGCTATTTAATCGTGTCCTCTGAAATAAACTGGTGGAAAAAGTTAGAGATATCACAAAAATAAATTTCTAAAGTAACCTATGAAATATGCTTCAACTACGAATTATTTTTGTAGGGGCCACCTGGATGGTTGAGTGGATTAGCAGTCTGCTTAGCAACCAGGAGGACATGGGTTCAAATCTGGTCATAACCGAGAATTTTCTTGGAGCGGTAATGGATTTGAACTCATTAGTTAAGTTAGCTGTAAGGTAGGTTTAGGATTTCTGAGTGTGTAGTATGTTTGGATGCGTGGAGCGTAATCTAAGTCACGTGCGACCCATTGCCTTCGTTGCACTTTCCGCAAGGTATGAATGGTCCTCGCCACCGGAGGGTAAAAGAGATTATAGATAATAAATGAATGAATGATATTTAACTACCATCTCCATATAATAAGGGCAGAAAACGAGTTCTACTTTTTGTTAAAAATATTTTAGTTTCCTGTGTAGTAAATAGCTTCCGTTTCCATTGGTCCCACTGGCTTAGATCTGAACTTTGGTTTGTAGTGTATTACTATTAAAGCTAGTGTTTTTGATATAGCCCATTCGCTTCCAAAATCAATTGTTCAATTTTGTAATATCCGGCATAATTTAAACGATTACAAGTTCGACAAACCCGATATCAATCACATTAACACGTCAACAGATCTTCTACTGTTTTGATTAAAAATTTTGTCAATCACATTGATAGCAGTATCGAAAAATTCCTGCGGTAACGCCACTGGTAAGCAGATCGGCGTTGATATTACATATCACACACACTCACATAACGCACACTTCCGGTCGCATATCAATCGCGAGGTGTAAACAGTTACTTTGTCCTTTATGCTAATATTAGGCACGAGACCGAATATTTATAGCCTCTTTCGCTACGTATCAATCAGGCTTCGAATTCATGTATGCTCGAGCTTGTATTTTGTATGTTCAGCCTGTTTGTTCAATATGTATTTATCGGTTTACTGACACTGACAAAATGTTCCTTATCAATACCGCGTGGAGTTAAGCTCTTCTTTGCTCAAACTCGCGCTATTTTTTCATGGGCTCAAAGTAAATGTTTTTCATTCTCTCTCATTCTCACTCAACATCATAACGAAATATATAGAAGTATGTATAAACTAATTAAGCTACCCTTTTAGTATATAATGAAGAAAATAGAAAAAGTGCGTTTCTACAGTATATACCTTTGCTTAAACATCTTCAGTGTTGTGATTTATTCCTGTTAAAAAATGAAATACAAGATGCTCCTGCGACCAGTCACTCTTAGGATTTGTAGGTAATAATGAATATTTGAATATACATCTATTTTGCAACTCAAATCGTTTTACTTGACCTTACATTTGTTTTTAAAATGATTCTTAGTACCGTTTAAGTTTTTATTTTAAGGCAATTTCCTATAATTTTATGTTAAAATAGATTTCCTGGAAATTATGATTCCTGGATACATCATTTAGATTCTCTTCCAAGATCTGTGATTCAAACTAGCACCTCGCTTTAAAAACCTAGTTTTACATAATGATTGACAGCTTGATTACTAAATTATTCTCTCTTTTCACTTCCATGTAATAAACGGACGTGATTGCTAATGAAGTCAAAGCGGTCCAAAGTTTGAAAACCTTTTTTTATGTGGTACTATCCATTGCCTTACGTTTTGAGAATTTGGCAAGCCCTTACTTGCGTGTCTTCCGCTCAATGAAGCAGCCCCGGATGTTGAAGGTAATGTTAGCTCTGAATAATTATTAATAAACCTTTTATAATAATTAAAAACACCTAGTAATTCGAAGGATTATGACATCCGTGAGCCATTACAAAGGCTTTTGCTACATCATAGCCCAAAAATTGTTGTTTTGGTGAAGAAGTAAAGAACTGGTTAGGCTAAAAGGGAAGGCCAAACATAGAATAATAACTAATGAAATGCTTGTAGAATGAACATAAAATAATCAAAAGCGACACAAACTCAAAAATAAGGAAGGTGGGAAACTATTAGTCGGAGAGAGCAATTTATAGGATACAAAAGAATGGAAACAGACGAGACATGGAAGAACTATTTTCTAAAATACACAGTAAAATAAGCTGTATTTATAATCCATGCTTAAAGCTGCAATTGACCAGAGCATTGTGCAAATAATCCTGATACCCAAGAAGTAAAATGTAATATCATGCGAACGATCATAGAACGATCAGCTTCACAATTAATAAATGTTAACAAAAATTATATAGTTATCAAACTTTACTATTTAAAGTATGTTAGAAGGTTATTAATTATTATTTTGAGCTGAGGTATAACGGGTTAAAAACCTGTTATAAATGAAATGGCAGAAACATTTACGAGAGGCTATAATATAAACATATACAATGAAGAAGATGAAGACCGTGATAACCAGAAAATATAATGTAGACAATATTTAAATATTATTAGGTTGCACCCACAATAAGTCCAGGCATTTGTATACCTATATAATATCATATGATCAGATAAAAAAGCGACAGAGAAATTTAAAGTAGAATTGCGCAAGTGGAAAGACCTTTCTATTAGAATACCTTTTTGAAAGAAGCCAGAAATGAATTCGTACAGACATATGGAGTTGACTGCTGTATGGTTGTGAAGCTTGAAACTGTAGAGAGAGCTAGAAATGTGTTTTCCGACGATTAATGAAAATAAGCTGGGCCGTCGAACCAAGAAGTGTTATGACAAAAAGGCAAAAATACCATCCTAAGTAGAGTTTCCAGTCCCGGGATCCGGTCCCGGGACAGTCCCGGGATTCTACAGCGAAAACCGAGTCCCGGGACCACAGCCAGCCCAGGCGAAGTCCCGGGACCATGTCAACATGCGTGCGTATACTCGATATAAGAGAATTAGGACGGGTATTCACCGGCGTGCGGCGTATTACTCATGGCTCTTGCACATTCTGCATTATTTGCGTTTTGCGTAGGCAGGAGAGTTATTATTTTCGGTAGGTTACAATTAAACCTGTGTGTTGTTGCAGCCACATTTGCATATCTTCTTCTATTGATGTATTTGTTTGTTTCTTTTGTTGGATTTAGACATATTTTACGCGTAGTCGTGTGCGTACGTAGTAACAGTAGGGTAACTACATTTGTAGACTTTTAAGATTATGTGCGAAGAAGCTGATAATTTATATTTTTGGGTTTTAAATGTGTTCGTTATTTGTCTGCTAAAGCGTTACAATTAGAATGAATTCCGATTCGCAACTTACCTTCATTCTACATTAAAAAAAATAACGATTTGAAGTCAATATGGCAACAATTTTATATATTGAAGATAAACAATTGACGAAATGTAAAGTTTGTTCCTATAAAATTATCATAATCAGAGGCAGCTTGACGAAAGGATTACACAAGCACTTTGGAGTTCAAACAAAAGCAAAAGATGAAGAGCGACATACATTTTTAGTACTAGAAGAAAGCAATGAAGTTATAGACGAGCCCCAACGCAGATTATCAGCACAGAAATACTTTATTTAACTTACAACACTTGTTTTTCTTTGGAAATTGCATTCGGAAATTTCACCTGAACACTATTTCCCTTTCGGGACCATTTTCGGGATCTTCGGGACTAGTCCCGGGACTTGAAATTTAGCTCGTAAGTCCCGAAAACACTTTTGGTCCCGGGACTTGGAAACCCTAATCCTAAGAAAACAGATAAAGTAACAGAAAAAAGTTCATCGCACTAGAAAGATACGGTATCTTGAAAACCATTTTAGAGGAACCAGTAGAGGGGAAAAATGTCAGAAAAATACCACGGTTGGAATACATAAAATAGATAACTCAGAACACAAGGAGTAATGCATACGTAGCCATAAAAATGAGCGCCTGTAGAGGATTATGGCAAGTATAAATACCAGTCTATGGCTGATGGTTGGGGAAGCATGAGTGAGTGCACTGTTCTTTGGTGATTGCTGGTGTTAAGTTGGTTTAGCACACAAACGCATCGATATAGGCTGCAATTATTAGAGAAAATGTAATTTACCTCATGTTTGGTTTTGGTGTATAAATTTTCCATTTTCTTTCGGGTGGTTTTTTGATACGTTAATAGACAATACATCTCTTAGTCACTAACAAAATTTTCCAACATATCCCCTCGCATGTGTCGTGTACCCAATCCTAAGTAAAGTCGCCTATAATGATTTTATACCTACATATTTTTGTGATTGTGCATACGTTGCATAATTAAAAATAAATCAAATTTCCTGATCGAAAAATAATCTTGTACTATTTGCAGCATATATCAATTGTTCAAAAAGTACTATCAATAGAGGCTGGAAAGCAGATTATAATACTTAAAAACACAAAGCATTGATGTATTAAAGGAGAAAATATCAAGAGAGACTAGAAATATCCGTCAAACCGACGTGCTCACAAGAAACGAAAGAAAACTATAAATTATGTTTAGAAACACTAAAAATGATAAAATGATAGAAGAGGTATAGAAGATTACAAAGATTTTAACAAATAAATGAAGACATACATTACAAAATACATTAGAACATATAACTTCCAACAAATTAAAATGTCATGGAATTATCACACGGAAGAACAAGAATAATAAAAATTAAAAATAATAATAAAAGGTGATGGTAGTCCCGGAGAGACTTTTAAAATATTTTTTGTAATACCACGGCCATTGTCATTAAGTAACAAACAACTTCCAGAATGGACCGTGTCATCATTGAGGTCGAAGAACTCAACGTTTCGCCTACTCTCGTAAGGGGCTTCATCAGGAGGAAAAGCAAAAGAGCACGGTAACTCAACGTGTAAACCACACCAGTGGCGAAATTCTTCTAGCGATCGGAAAGAGAAAGGCGCCTTACACGTTGAGTTACCGTGCTCTTTCGAATTTCTCTTGGTGAAGCCCCTTACCAAAGTGGGCGAAACGTTGAAGTTCTCCGACCTCAATGATGACACGGTCCAATCCCGGAAGTCGTTTGTGACTTCTCCAGTTAAACCGGAAGTCGCCCATTTTGATTATATCTGTCTCTCAATCCGAAATTATGTTGAATATCCTTTTAACAAGTTTCATCCAAATCTGTGAATAAGTAAAGAAGATAAAGACATGGTCCTGGTCTCATTGTCACCCGGTATATCACGTAGCGATAGACCGTGGCCGATATTTTCATTATGAAAATATGAGCTAAGATATTGAGACATTCGGCGATATAAATATATTCGGATCCAAAAGTATCTTCTAGAGCAGGGGTGGCGAACCTTTATTCATCTACGCGCCATTTTTTCTAAAGAAATGTTTAATGAGGCCATGACGTGCCATCAAACAATCTTGACTTAGTGATTAATGGGAGAAAAAAACTAAATAAATACTATCAACTTAAAACTCTTTATTTGCCACAAAAAATATACATTTTGTACAGCAATAGTGACGTTATGTTTATTTAAATGAAAGAAAAAATTCGTGCGACTTCTGCTGTTGCAAATTAGATGCTAAATAACTTATATTAGCTCCATACTTTGTTACTTTTAGCAGAATGCAAGCTGGACTGGATTCATCTGAGAAACGGCTTCTAAGCGAGTCTTTAATGTTATTCATTTCTGAAAATAATGACTCACAAGCAGAGGTAGATGAAAATATTGTTAAGATAGCAAGAGCCAGCTTCTTCAGACTGCTAAATGTGTCTGGAATTGAATTCCACGTTTTCACAATTTTGATATTGGCATTTTTACTTATATTACCTGATACATATAGTCTTTCTATTTCATTTAATTCCAACTCTTTCCTTGTTTCGAAAAATTTTTGAATCCATATTAAACTAGAGTGGAAATCAATCAGCTGCATTTCAATTTCTTCAACTTCCAACCAATCAAATTTGGCCAAGTTCAGTTTATCAAGTGAAGTTACATCAGGATATACAGTGTGGTCCATTAAGTGTGCAACAAATGGGACATTTTTTTATTAGTTGTAAAGCCGAAATTTAAATACCGCCAAAAGTTAGTGCATGTTCGATAACCATATCAGATGCCCTTAGAATAGCTTCAAGTCAAACAATATACAGGGCAGGATAAAAAATATGAAATTCGTTCAAGAATAAAGTTACCTTATTTCAAAAAATATTGCAAAATTTTATTGAGGAAAGTTGTTTAGAATCAAAAGTTATGCTCAAATACAAAGCCGCGGGTTCCTATTCGAATTTTGATTATTTTTTTGTAAAATTTTGTATCATCCCTGTATGATACATATTTTTATTATTCTGATTTTATTAAGAGTTTTTCATATGTAAATTATTATTAGTAAAGCATTTACCTTGTTAAAAACAATATTTGCGAAATTCTAAAGTTCTGTTAAATATCGTTGCAACAAACATGAAGTGGACGCTTACCTAAAAAAATATAAATCCATGTAAATTTTATAAATACGCTTCAAGTTGCTAAAAGTTATTTAAAAGTGATGTGGTTGTGGCTACTTTAAATACATATAAAATCAGAATAATAAAAATATGTATCATACGGAAGTAATTCAAAATTTTCCAAAAAAAAATCAAAATTCGAATAGGAGGCCGTGACTTTGTATTTAAGCATAACTTTTAATTATAAACAACTTATCTCAATAAAATTTTGCTATATTTTTTGAAATAAGGTAACTTTGTTCTTGAACGAATTTTATATTTTTTGTCCTGCCCTGTATATTGTTTGACTTGAAGCCATTCTAATGGCATCTGATATGGTTATCGAACATGCACTAACTTTTGGCAATATTTAAATTTTGATTGTACAACTAATAAAAAAATTTCCCATTTGTTGCACACTTAATGGACCACACTGTATATAAAAAATTTCAGTGTTTCCGATAATTCTTTGAACTGAGAAAATCTCGTTGAAAATTCTTTGATTGAAGAATTAATTACCGAATTAAACTCTTTAGTAACTTTTGCTTGGTCTGGTTTTTCATGTAAATCCAAATCTCTGGAGATTTTTTTTCAAGTTTGGGAAGTACTTGTAGTTTTTGGTAACAATATCGTTACCGAAAACTTGCAGTTTAGCTTCGAAAGCATGAATGAGATCTATCATAACAATAATTGTTTTATTTGCGCCTTGAAGCTCCATGTTCAATCCATTGTTAAATATAAATTGTTTCGATTAGGTACCTAAATTCCTTAATTATTGCCGTGCCCAAATTATTTTGTGGCGTGCCATCAATGGCACGCGTGCCAATGGTTCGCCACCCCTGTTCTAGAGCATTTAGATGCTGCTGCTTAAAAATACCGGCTCTCGTCAATCGACCTGTATGAGTTGCGTTGGTAAAATTTTCAAAGAAATCAAAACGGGAACAACGTCTTCATATGCAAATTTCCTTATGTTTAATTTTAATAAACAAAGTCAATAATTGTATAATATATGTCTCTACTCTAAATTCATGTTCTTCAGAATCAAATTCAGTCCACTGGTATTTTCGAACTACCCAGAAGCCGTAATCATAAGTTTTCTTTGGCGATAGTTTTTTTAACCAAATTTTACCGCTCCTAAAAGTGCTGCACTAGAAGCGATTGCTTCTTCTGCTGCATTACTAATTCTGTCTTCAGTTGTTTACCTGTTGTTTAAATAAGGTAATATGACAGCTGTATACATCACTGATAAAATATATTAGCTAAATGTGTGGAAATTGTTAAAAAAAGTCTATGTCCAGCAGTGAACCAACAGAAGCTCGGCAAGAAGGAGGATTACCATTAAGACGATAGTTGAGTATATACCGGGTGCTGACTTGCGCGACGCACCATAGGAATTTGCATAGTAAATTCTTTATGTTCAATTATTTGCTCCCCTAATTATTTTAGAGCTAAAGTGTAAATACATTTTTTGTAGAGACAAAAATACTGCACCCATTCATACTGTTGCTAACAATTTTTCATTTTCCGGAACTGAAAGAATCCAAAAAAACAAACTAGCATTTTCACAAAAATCAGTGATGCCATGGAATTATTGAAACAAGCCAATGCCAACGCAAATGCGTGCGGAGTGACAATATGTGTTGTTTGTTTGTTTGTCATTGATGTTTCATTATTAATTATGTTCAGCTTAATGTCTCTAAGGTACCTAGACCTTGTCCATAACAAAAATGGTTTTACGAGTATGGTGGACGTTCGTTAACTAAGCTCCTTGTTTATTGTAAAATATCCGTATCGGCAAATTCCAAACAGTACAACCATTAAAAGACTGATTTATTTTAAGTTTAAAACTACAGGCACGTTATTAAATAATTGTAGGTACAATAATGAGGTTCAGAACTTACACCAAAACAAGAAAGACAACAATAAATTCAATCTTTTGACGGCAGTGACTGGATGATCGCCCCGCACGCACTTGCGTTGGCATTGGCTTGTTTCAATAATTCCATGGCATAACTGATTTTTGTAAAAATGCTAGTTTGATTTTTTGCATTCGGTTATGGAAAATTATAAATTGTTAGCAATAGTATGAATAGATACAGTATTTTTGTCTCTACAAAAAATGTATTTACACTTTAGCTCTAAAATAATTAGGGGAGCAAATAATTGAACATAAAGAATTTACTATGCAAATTCCTATGGTGCGTCGCGCAAGTCAGCACCCGGTATAGCTTCTACATGCAATTTTGACAAGTTTTGAAATGACAATGGGCAGGACATCTTGCAATACGGAATGCATATCGATGGGCAGGCAGAATTGTAAGATGCAGACCGACGCAAATGAAGATGAGCGTTGGCACACATGATGATGTTAAACAAGTCACGCCAGAACTGAAACATACTAGTGCAAAAATCAAAATCATGGACAAGCGTATCTCCAGTAGTGGACCTACAGCCAGAGGCTGAGCAAGAAGCGCGATTGCCATTCAAACTGTAGTCGAGTATACGTTGTTTCTACAAGTAATTTTGACAACTTTTATGAAATGGCAGTGGACACGACATGTTGCAAGACAGAATACAAATCGATGGGCATCCAAAGTTATCAGATGAAGACCAAGGCACGTGAAGAAGAGCGTTGGCAGACATCAAAGAAGATGACGCATTGATGATATTAAACAAGTCGCCGACAAAAACTGACCAAGTAAGTTTTCAGGATTCCCCCAATACAACCACATTTCGAAGACGTCGATCTTCGTGAATGCCCTTTTCAGCGTCCAAGCTTCCATACCATACAGTAACGTCAATCAAATGTAACTCTTAACAAACTCATTTTAAGCGTGAGTTGCAGGTGATTGTTTCAAAGCATAGATTTATATTTGAAGAATGTGTTTCTTGCCACTTCTATTCTAATTTTAATTTCGTCATCAGGATTTATGTCGGAATTTATCCAGCAGTATATTTTTTTGTATCGGTGCACGCCCTGTTTGGCTTTAATTTGTGTATGTACCTAAGTTGTGTATGTTTCCTGGTTACGGCGAAGTGCTTCGGCGGGGTTACAGATGATAAGCCTAAACGGTGGTACTTGGACTAACTCTACTCAGGTTGTATAGGAGCCGGAGACCTTCGGTTCTCACACCGAAAGAGAACAACGTCATGGAGATCTACTATTCTTTATTAGGACCACGTGTAAATGTATTATATACTTTTACAATTACTGCGGTATTTTCCGAAGCATGAAAATTACGTCGTATGTTGGTTGGTAGCTCGCCTAGCGGCAAGAGAGACTGGCTGCCAGTCTGCGTCTGGTTACTGCGGTGTCGGGCAGTGTTAAGTGAAGTAAGAGAGAGTTAAAGAATTGGTACTCATGCCGCCGTACTAACAGGGAAAAAACCCTGCAATGTCAGGCTGCGCTGTACCTAGTGAAGTAAGAAAGGCAATGCATTGATACCCGTACTAACAGGGAAAAAACCCTTCAACATCGGGCTACGCTTTACCTAGTAAAGTAAGAAAGGCAAAGAATTAATACTCACGCCGCCGTACTAACAAGGAAAAAACCTGCAATGTCGGGCTGCGCTGTACCAAGTGAAGTAAGAGTTAAATAAGTTATAAGCTGTTGTAGTAGTTCTCCGCATTACGCGTAGAACTACCACATGCACCAAACTTCGCTTTCTTCTCCTCCGCAGTCCTATTCAGATGCGTTTTAAGCAACTTACGAAAATCCTCCATTCCGGGTCGCGGAGTGTCCAGCCAATGACAAAAAAATCTAATTTTAGTAGCCCGAGCGGCGCTGCCTTAATTGGTAGTTGCCCTTTCAAAACCCACGATGGTTTAATCCCTTTTCAATCAAGTTTTAAATTGGGATTTCTCACGGCCTATTCGAACTGCCCTTAACACGTGTTCTGTTGGTTGAAATCGCAACCTAATAAATTCTAAACTAAATTAGTTAGCGGTTTCGGCTATTTGTTTCCCAAATCCGCCTAAGCCGGAATAAATCGAATATAGTTTTTGCCTCTCGTTATGTTATGCGCCGGGATATTTATTACATCCCGCGGCATTCTTAACAGCTACAAAAGGTGTCGGATTACAACCTATTCAAATCAAACAAAAGCTTTCATTTAAGAGCTATATTTATTTACTACTACAATACATACAAATACATCTACTTATACGAGTTTTTATTGTCTTTCCTAGAAATAAAACAACCTAAATAAAAATGTTTGTAAATACGCGACCCTCAGAGTATGGCTTTTGTTAAGAAACCTGGTGTCAGAGTTTTCAGGTTGCGCGAGCGCCTCTGACATAACCTTACGACTGTCACCGAAATGACACCCGGAACCGACGCCTTAACGTTCTCCGACGCACGGCTGTCTGCGATTTTACTATCACTATATCTATACCGGTATAATTGAGTATATATTGTTTTTACAGGTAATTCTGTTTTTTAAATGGCAGTGGACAGAACACGTTGCAAAACAGAATACAAATCGATGGGCATATAAAGTCATCAAACGGTGGCCAAGGCACATGGAGAAGAGCACTGGCAGACATCAAATAATATGACGTATTGATAATGTTAAATAGTTCACCAACAAAAACTAGGTCGGTATTGCGCAAAATGGATAATCTTGGAGAGGCTTATGTCCAGGAATGGACCAATATAGGCTGAGCCAGAAGCACGATTACCAGGCACACTGTAATTCAGTACGTATTTTCTACCGGCAATTTTGACCACTTTAAAGTACTGCCGTTTCAGCCTCTGAACGTTTCAATGTTTTGATTTGTAGCTACATCCAGTTTAGGAAGTTCCACAACTTTTGAGAAATTGCAGTTGCAACGAAAGCATGGACCAGTAAATTAAAACAAATGCCTTTCCAGCCGGTACGCTGCACAGCCTGCTTGATTTATGCAAGTTTTTGAGGACGAGACTTCTGGTAAGAAACAGCCGTAATCCGGGTTGGCCGCAAAAACTTGAGAAATTGCAACTTCCTATCACCTTTAATGAATTGATTAAGTTCAGTTTCGAGATAAAGAGCGAGTGTATTATCAATAAGAATTTATCAGTGGTGTTTAGCGAGTGGAGCGGGCATTTTTTACATACCTGTCAATAGGGCCCCATACATCACCTACTTTGCCGAAACTTATCTTCTGCCTGTCAATTAGCGTAATACTCTCGCTGGTTGCAAATGCGCACTGCTTTTTGCCGAGCCGTAAGCTCGCTAAACGTCATTAAGAATCGAAATTGGGGCACGGGCGCACTCCTCCCGCGGTTTACCAAATTTAATTAAGCGGAATAAGACAACGTCCTGCGAGGACGGGCGCCGTCGGAAATATTTAAAAAGCGGGAATAATAATTTGTTTTAGCCGCCGATGGAGTTCTGGGCGTGAAAGAGGTCTTCTTGCAGAATAACGCGACGTGTTTGTTGGGACTTGCATTCAGGAACGTTCCGCTTCCTTGGCCGCCCAGGGAGCTGGATTAAAAATCAAGCTTAAGAGCGACACCCGGGGGCATTAACTGAATAACTTTATAGCACGTACTTGGTTCAGATCAATTGTTTTTCGCTTGAAAGTTTTTGCGGGAACTTTTTAACTCGGGGTGCCCATTCTTCTGGTCCGCTGAAAGGCTTTTTGTAAATCTCATTATTTGAATGCTGGTAGCTTCGCGCCTGTCTTCGTGTTATTAAATCGCACTTCTCCCCGAAACAAATGTTAAAACTTTAAATAAAGGACGCCCCTTTGCAAGGAAAAATCGCCTGAAGTACAATGTAGAGGAAGGGCAATAACAATTGGAGTGAGGATTGAGTAATTTTCTGTTTATTCACATTGATTTCCAGCATATAGCCAAAAATTGAGTTTCTTGCAACAACAACTGCTGTATTATTTGGTCTTCCATCAACTAAAATTAAGACGAACCCCATTTCAGAAACAAATATGTATCCAAAATTATTTTGTACCAATATGTAACTTCAGATAAAAAATCCAAAGCTACTTTACATGTTCCCCTTTTCAAAAAATTGGTGCACTATTATCATGATAAATTAATCCTTGCAACAATCAGTATCATTTATACCTTCGATTGATTTAGGTAGTGGATACTTCGTGTAGTGCCCGTGCCCTACACTCTACTTTACTATGTATTTGAATTGCCCTTTCTTTACTAGTTAGCTCAGTCGAAGAAGCACAAGATCCGGTCTTACCTCATATGTGAATATAGAGAGTTCCGGCCTGCCCGCTGTTACCTAAATCATATACACTGTAAAAGGAACATACAGGCATGAAAATACATAAAAATGGGTACCCAATGGTAATATATAAATATCATATACGCTATTAACAATAGCAAGAAACAGTCCACGAGCTTAATGCTGAATCTACATGCTTAAATCCACTCCTTACGTTTAGGTATGACTTATTAATTATCAATGCCAAGTCAAAAATCCAACAGTGCTAATAATGTTTAAATTCGGCATACAAATTCACTTAATGCGGCCCTGACTCTAGTAGCTTGAAATAAGCTGACGCGATGTGTCAACAGAATGATGACATCGCTAATTCAGCAACCACGTACGCTGCTTTCGGACGCGCAATGCTCGTTGCAGCTATTGCGTAATTTGTTGCAATCCCTTCATAATTCGCTGGTATGATTATTTATAGAAACTAATCTTGAGTTATAGTTACTCCAAGTGATCTCGTGCATTTACGAGATCGACTGCTCCTTTGAAGCTGTCAAAGCGGCTTTCGGCGGTGAAGAATTATCGGTACCTCGTTGTTGATCCTAAGGTAGTTATCTGCTCTCGAGGTTGTATTTCGGCTCAAGAATCACGAGGCATAGACGGCTGTTAACACAGGCGCACGCAGAAACTCTTAGTCGCACTTTTTAATACTTTGCGTGGCCGTCCCTTTTGCTTGGATGCACGCACAGGTCGCTTATTACTGCGCGACTGCCTCTTGCTGCAGTTAAAAGCGCGACATTGCACTTAAGCTCCGCGGCGTCACTCTGTCGCATGCAGCATACTTCCCTATTCGAGCGTGCGGAATATTCGTTTTAATTTAATTATTACAAATGTAAGAAATACAGTTTAGTTCTATATCTAGCAGAATAATGGTTAAATACCAACGTGATTATTAAATACCAAGGTGACACGAACAAGCCCGTTACATTCGGACATTCGTTCATTTTTAAGAAATGTTTTCTTGATTGTACATGATTTTGTATTCCGGTTGGCTTTTAAGACGAACTCTTCCTTTTCATCAAAACTTCTTCATCCTCTGATACACTATATTATAAACTTCTAACTCTAACTCTGCTGGTGGAGTTCGAGATAAAATTAACTCATTCTGGTAATTTCCATTAACTGCGGCATATATTTAACAACTATTATAGACAATTCTGTTGAACAATAGTTGTGCCATTTATACTATAGATCAATTTAACTGAAGGGAAAAAGACTAGCTTTCAAAGAGAAGATCAAGTAAGTACAAAACATCAAGAATAATAATTGTATGCTCAGCGTTTTCTTATCTGCTGATATACTATTACTATCACCTAATTATATCTCTTTAAGCACAACTTTGCTGTTGGCTGATTTACTGTTGGAATTGTTTTCTAATGGTTGAAACAATGGGTTATGTTGCAGTTACAGATAACATGATATAATTCTGGCCATCTCGACTAACTTCAGCTTATGATTAATAAATCAAGACAATTTTGTTGAACAACAGTGTGTGTGCTGTCCGCCCCATTTAAGTGAAGGGAAAAAGACTAGCCTTCAAAGATAAATTGTATCGACTACGTATTTTCATCTGCTGATTCACTATTATTATAACTTTCTAATTATCTGTTTAAGCACAACTGGTCCCTTCATTGATTTACCATTGGCATTGTTTTCTAATTGCTGAACCAATGGGCGATGTTGCAGTTAGAGGTAAAATTATATCATTCTGACCATTTCGGCTAACCTCCGTCTATGGTTTACAAATGAAGATAATTTTGTTGAACAACAGTAGTTGTACCATTTAGCCTTCAGATCAATTTAACTAACTAAAAAGACTAACCTTCACAGACAAGACCATTAAAGGAACAATACGAAGAGAAAATTGTGTCGAGTGCGTATTTTCATCTGCTGATTCACTATTATTACCACCTTTTAATCATCTCTTTAAGCTCAACTGTTCTGTTGACTGATTTACTGTTAGCATTGATTTCTAATGATGATGTTGCAATTATAAATAAGATCATATAATTTTCATAATCTCTTCTTCTTCTGGTGCCACTTCTATCGAAGATTGGCGATCATCATAGCAATTTCGACTTTGGAGGCTGCTGCGCAGAAGAGGGAACTTGTGCTCTTGCCAAACCACTGCCTCAGGTTCTCCAGCCAGGATGTCCGTCTTCTGCCGGGAGCTCTCCTTCCTTCTATCTTCCCCTGGATAATGACGTGCAGGAGACGGTATTTTTCATTGCGCATCATGTGACCGAAATATGTAAATTTTCTCTTTTTTACCGCCATCAGCAGCTCGGCTTCTTCGCCCATGCGCCTCAGCACCTCAACATTGGTGACACGGTCCTTCCAGGATATACGCAACATCCGTCAGATCAAGTTAATTGAAGGGAAAAAGACTAGTCCTCAAAGAGAAGGCCATTTGAGCGCACAACATCAAGAGAAAATTGTATCGACTGCGCATTTTCATCTGCTGATTCACTACCATCATCACATTCTTGCTATCTCTTTAATGCAATTGTTGTGTTGACTGTTTTGCGGTTAACATTATCTTCTAATAGTTGAAGCAATAGATGCTGTTGAAGTTAGATCTAATATTAAATCGATATGGATATCTCATCCAACTTCAGCTTATGGTTAATAATTTTGTTGAATAACAGTCGCTGTGTCATTTAGCCTTCAGATCAATTTAACTAAAAGAAAAAAGACAAGTTTTAAAGAGAAGACTATTTAAAGCACATCATCGAGAGAAAATTGTATAAACTGCGTATTTTCATCTGCTGGTTTACTATCATTTTCACCTTCTAATTACCCTTTTAAGCACAACCGTCCTCTTGACTGATTTACCGTTAGTATTGTTTTTAATGGTTGAAGCAATGGGAGGTGTTGCAATTGGGGATAAAATTATATCATTTTCATAATCTCTGCTAACTTCAGCTGAAGGTTGACAAATAAAGACAATTTTGTTCAACAGTTATTGGGCCAGTTAGCCTTCAGATCAGCTTAACTGAAGGGAAAGACTAGCCTTCAAAGAGAACGCCATTTAAGCGCACAACACAATCTGCTGATTCACCTGTTCACATTCTAGCTATCTCTTTAATACAACTGTTGTGTAGACTGTTCTGCGGTTAACATTATCTTCTAATGGTTGACGCAATAGGAGCTGTTGCAGTTAGGTATAATATTAAATTAATCTAGACATCTCAGCTAACTTCAGCATTGTTAACAAATTAAGTCAACAGAGAAAATTGTATAAACTGCGAATTTTCATCTGCTGGTTCACTATCATTATCACCTTCTAATCATCCCTTTAAGCACTACTGTTCCCTTGGCTGATTTACTCTTAGTATTATTTTTAATGGTTGAAGTAATGAGCGATGTTGCAGTTAGAGATAAAATTCTATCATTCTGGTCATTTCGGTTAACTCCAGCTTATGGATAACAAATATAGACGATTTTCTTGACCAGTTGCTGTGCCACTTATCCTTCAGATCAATTTAACTGAAAGGAAAAGTTAGTCTTCAAAGGGAAAACCATTTAGGGGTAGAGCAGCAAGAGACATAATGCGTTTTTCATCTGCTGGTTCACTTTTATTATCCGCTTCTAATTATATCTCAACGCACAGCTGTTCTATTGACTGATTTACTATTAACACTGTCTCTTAATGCTTGAAGCAATAGGTTGAACAACTACTTCTAGGCGTTTTAGACCTTTTTACTCTGTTTCCTTATTTCTTGATGGTTTGTTCACATTGTAAATTTGAAGGTGAATTAACACAGTTACAAATATTACACTTAACCCAAAGTTCGAGGAAAATAATAATTGCACATAAAGGGATAATACCAAACAGTCTGCCATATCATCAAGCCAATTGAAGTCACAAAAGAATGGGAGAAATTTCCATTGCCATAATAACTTTTGAATGCAACCCATATAATAGCCTCAGCATTCATTTCGTCTTCTTCTACGGTATTTATAGTTTTGTTGTCAGTTTTTAACAAATTGAAGTTAAATTACAAACTGAATAAAACTAAGTACAAGTCGTCGTAAATTATCATTTAACCTGAGAGAAAAATTTGGTGAAGTTAGGAAGTTCAAGACCATTACTCTTGAATGTCAGTACGAAGTAGATGACAACCTATCGCGTTAATAAATAATTTGTACTGGGAATAAATGGACTTTTCGCTATACTATGGCTTTGCATGCACGCAGGTTTCCCAAGTTTTCCCGCCATATCCGCCGTCACGATCGTAAAACACGCCCGAAACTTTTTTCTTCATCCTGAGCCTTCCTTAAATAGGAATAAGTAGTTTTCCACTGCTGAACTTCAGTTCTGCTAACTGCATTTGGATTGACTTTTGTTTAAATACGCCAGCAGATTTTTCTAATTTCAAAATGGGAAATTATTTTTATAAACTATCGGGTGTTCAGTGGACACCATTTTTAGACGAATTTCGAAGTAACAAGAGAATGTCTAACGAACTAGCGAATTGAAGCTGTAAAGGTTTCTCGGAACCTTTTAGCACCATCTGAGGGTTTTTTAGAGTCAAGAAGGTGCATGTACATCCATATGGGCCTCATTCGCCTATAAATAAATGGAACTATTTCAAAGGTGCCACGTCGAACTAACAGTTTGAAAATTTTTTAACACCAAACGCTTCAGCGCGTATAAAAATCCCAATTGTTTTTACGCATCCCCCTATTTATGTGGTCGAACGGTCCTGTAAGGGGTGTAACAACGATGCGCGCTGATTGCGGCGACACATTCCATCAAGCAGCCTTTGCAGGCCTGGGGCTGGGGGCTGGTACTCTCTCTACATATACTTATCCGAGATTGGAGCAGCGGATCAATCATGAAGGCTACCTACGAAACATCGCGTCTCATGATATTCTGCGAAATTGTTGGATTTTATTGCCTTTCAAGGGACTTCCTATATGGATTTTGCACTAGCGATCCCAGTGGGGCCTGCACTACGTCCTCGTCACCGACGTTCGATTTACTTCGACACCTCTTTTGACGTCTATCGGGAATGTCATCATTACCCCGTAGAAAAGCTTAAAATTGCCATTTCGGTGGAAGGCTACGAGTTGGGTTTAATTGATTGAATCAATGTTTGCTTTGTAGTGGAAGGACAATATAAGATCGTTTCGTTTCCTGCAGCACTAGAATTAATTTTAAAAGGTGTTTCGTTAGCCCTTTCACCTATTCGTGAGTAATTTAATGAAATTTGCAAAATGGGTCAGGTCAAACAGCTAGCTTTAATTATATTTGTTAGTGGTATCTTCTGTACAATTGATGTGAACCTAAGCTGCTTTCGTGCAAATTCTCGTATCGAGGGGGTAACCACTAGTTAAATTAGTGTGACAGTTTGACATTGTGCTACGAAATCGTCTTGTTTTACGAATTACGCACTATAAAAATAAGTATCGTAAAAATACATAGCATCTAGGCCGATAAAGACATATTTTACACTGGTTGTCGCCAAACTGGCTTTAACCTTGATCCTTTCGCTTTCGTCTACCAGTAGAATAAGTGTTGTTGAAGTAATATTTGAGTAACACTGATTAATGATTTCGGAGCCAATATCATCGGTAATACATAACGTAGCAACAGAAACTTTGGCAGAATGTAAAACTGCACAGTTTTACTTGTATGCAGCAGGGCCCTTTTAGGCCACGCCTCAAGGCGACTGGCATTATGCACTTCGGAGTTGCAAGCACGTCTGGTCCTACTCTTGGACGGCTTGCGACCAAAGCTGAACTTGAAGACGCCAATGAAAGATGCTTCAAAGTTGAAATTTTCCTTCGTCCCGCGGATAGTCCAGGACGGCATTTATCGCAGCACACACGTAAATTAAAATTCACAATACACTTCCAGCGCAGGACCGGCATTGAAAACATTTCGATTATACTACTTCCAATATTACATCTAAATACAATAATAAAGCATAGAATTTTTCAAACTTTGCTTATATCTTCAAGTGTGAATACAAAAATTACAGGCGAGGGATGGCCGAGGCCCGCTTCGATACACATAAATAGCTACTACGGGCCTTTTAATATGATATAAGAGTACGTTTATGTTCGAGCAACGATAAAAGCAAGTCGAAGAAAAATACCACCGAGTGAGCCTAGCTTAGCTCGCATTTCCAGCATGAATACTATGAACAAGTATATACATTACAAGGTGTTATTTTCCTTCCCTTCGTTTCTATTGTCTCACTTATTGCTTATCGTTTCTTCATCATAAATGTACCCTAATACGTTCCGACTCGCAACCTAATGTACCTCCCCAAACAATCGATTCAATTAGACAAGAACGTCCCTAGGTGCTGAGGCATGCTATGACGCAATTAACTTCAACGCTGGCTATTATTGCATGCTCAACATGGTAGGATATCACCAACATGTGCTGCGTCCACTGACACGCATGCGCTGTTGACCACCTGATTTATACACCTCCGCGATGCTCGAAAAAGAGACCCTCGCTCTTGAGGTGCTCGCTTCTTTCAAGTGGCGGCACTTTGCTGACGTCACTTTCAGTTTTTACTCAAACTGACGATTCACTAGCATCGCAAGAATTACGCCGGGGTTGACGTCGACAACAAATTTTAGAAGCTGATACACTGTTTAATGCTTAGACCAAATGCACTGTGCTTGCTGTTTGCAAAATGTTACCGTGCGCTCGAGCGACCTGCTCACAAAAATTACTGCTCACCAGCTGAGTGTACCTCTTGTACTGTACATAAAAAGGCGCGGGTTTACGCGGCTGTATGTATTCGCTTATTAGTGCCAAGTTAAATCTACTTGCATTTCAATATTGCAACACACAAAGGTACAAAACTGCTGTCGGTGAGCTTAGGTGGAACTAGGTCCAGTCTCGTTTCAAGTGTAAGCAAATAAACTTTTATATAGGATAAACGCGGTCGACGGAAGTATGGTAAACTAATAATAGTTTAAAAACTAAAGAAGACCAAGTATTTAGTTGTTAATTCCAATATTAAGTTTGATGTACTTCTAGACATGACTACCATGCAAAACAAGAAATTAAAATACCAAAGCGACACGAACTAGTCTGTTACAAAATGTACAGAAGGAAGTGGCAAAAATTAAAGTTACCATACAGATATTTTACATAACGCAACGCAAAATCAAAACAATTTTCACAAAATAACTATGGTTGGTATTTCTAAAAAGAAATGTGGCTCAAAGTACTACCCTAAAATTTCCTGAAATATGCGACAATTAACCAATAACTTATCAGTATAATCAAATAGATCATAAATAGCACAGTTATTTAGTTATTTTGCGAAATTCCAATATCTCTTGTGTCGGAATTGAATACGGCCATTACATACGCGCAGCGTTCCTTTATCAGTCCCGTACCTGCCAAAGATTTGAAATATCGATGACAGTAACTTGACAGGCCAGATTTGGCTGTCATTAAACGTTAAAATATTCTAATCTGTGGACCTATGTCTTGCCGCTCTACAGCCGCTGCCGTCAAGAAGCTGTCGACAAACTGGGAGCCGCTTCTATCTGGCACAAATGAGCCCATAAAAGCAAGAATCGTACAGTTTATACTGATGGAATAAAATGAGCTTTAAAATGTACAGCGACGCCTATACTTGGCCTAACGGCTGTTGGCTGAATACGAAATAAAATAGAAAAATTAAATAAAAAAATAAAATGAAAACAATTATGAAAAATTAGTACAAAAAAAATTATTTGAAAATAAAACAAAAATGCAATGATTGGTTCGTTATGGCAGCGCCATGGCACCTTAGCTCCTTATGGCGATCAGCCCCTGGCAAGTAAAGTACGTTTTTTTCCTATAAAAATTTTCAAGGTCAAGATAAAATTGGCAAAACTGCTTTTTTTTAATTATTAGAAAATTTATTTTTATCATGTTTTTCTGTAAACGACTTGTGTCATTTTGACATTTAAAATTAAATTGTCAGTTTTTCTTTTTTGAAACTGAATACGTGTAAAAAACGGAATCCTTTAAAATTAAATGTAAAAAAAGGATTTCTGAAGTGTTCAGGGGAACTGTTGGATCTGCATCCTAACATACCAGAAGAAGGCGTGTACGAAAGATTAGCAAGCTTTTGATGTACATAGAACTTTAATGTCAGATTTTAAATTTCCCACCAATTTTTAGATCTAAAAAGTTACTAAAACAAATTTTACCAACAAACATTTTTAAAAGGAATCCAAGTTATGCCAACATAAACCCTAAATTCTTTGACCTTGAAAATTTTTATAGGAAAAAAACGTACTTTAGAACAAAATATGTCAGTAACACGTCGTAATTAAAATACAAACTGAAACTGCGTTACTCGTTACTTACGGTCTTCTTGCTGTCTCACATTCTACAATAATGTTTAAAGACCCTTAACTACATTACGAGATATACTGCTAAGAATTTTTAAACATATGTTTCGAAACTATTTTGTCCTAAGTCTGATTATGATGCAGCGAAATCCTTATAAAAGTTCTGTTGTCTAATGCAATATCTGTTGACTCTAATCCGCAGTCGACTTTAGACCCGATAGTTTTACTTCAAAACTCACAGAAGCCGCAGGATATCAATATTTCCACGATTAGCCAATTTAACACAACTATACAATGCGCTCATCGAGGCGGGAGGATAAAAGGCTCTGCTCTGTCCTTTCCGAATGTTTCTAAAAGTACTTGTTTAAAGAGTGCTACAGCAAAGATTCGCTCAGAGCAAGAGGAACTTAAGTGATCAAATTTGCATAAAAGAATTTTCAGGAAAAGTAAGTGACTTGTGAAGCCCTCACGGTGAGCTTTTACAGAAGCCTGCTTTTGTTCCAAGATTCGGTTTTTATATTCCTAAATTCTTTTGTTTGGACCTTTTGACTCGTTCTTTGCGCTTCGCTTATTGGGCAGCAGCGAGCGTGTTCGAGAAGTTCACTTTCAGGTTGCCGCACAAGATGACACTTTTAGTAGCTCGATTTAATTAATTCATTTCCGAACTGCCTTTGCATTTCTTGAGCCACTACAGTTTTTGTTAATCTCGCGATGACAATAGTCTCATGCATCTATTATCAGCTTCTAAAAATGAAAAGCTTATTTGCAACGAGCTCAATCAGGAATTAATTTTGAAGATAACAAACAAACAAAACAACATTTCTCAATATACTCCTATCTTACTAATCGTTCTTGTTCGCAGTCTTTAGTTTTATCCCTTATTGGCTTTTTTTCTCATAGATTGTTATATCAATCGTACAATAATTTATTGCCATGTAACTGCAATGAAGTCGGCCCCATGTTGGGCGCCATATAATTGTGTATGTTGCACCTGACTTATTTTTAATAAGATTGCAATTTTATTTAAAAGGACTCAATGAGAGATAATTCACGCATAATATTATTTTATGCAAGGTGAATTAGTGTTAATCTGTAAAGTTTTATAAATCCGTGAAAAAAAAAACTTATATCGCTCTATTACTTCTACTTACCTCAATCATTATCTGTTTTAAATCATCCTTAGCCCCTAATCACCGCTTGGCCAGTTCCTTTTGCATTAAAGTGTTGTTTATAAATTTACTCGGTATGTGCAAATAGCTAGACTCGACTTAAGAAAATACCAATATACAATTGCTTTGCTTATATCACTTTTACACTAGGCAGCTTTAGATTTATCCAATCCAATTCTAAAATAACTGATTGGATTAAAATCCGGCAGAAAGATTCAAAATCAAAGTTCATTCTCTTTCGTCGCGGGTCGCGGATTGAGAGCAGAGATCAGGAAAATATGGTCTTGATCAGCCAAACGAGCAAGAACAACAATCAAAATCTGTTTTTGTTGAACCGCTTCTAATGCTTTCGCAATTCTTTATAAACAAGTAGGTTACGTTATTGTGAAAAATGCAAGTGTCAGATAGGATTATTGTTAAAGTCCCACTAAGTCCTTTAAATTGTTGGTAGAAATATAGCTGTTTCGCAAGGGATTAGTAAATTCTTGTGGGTTCGCTAAAACAAAGCAACAACTATCAAATATATTTTCATACCAACAGTGTGCGATGATAGGTATAGTCTGTTTTTTTGCTTTATGATTCAGAGCAGGCCTTGCATTTATATTATTTTAGCAGTGTACAACAATTTAGTTACAAAATATACCTAACTTCAAAATCAAGTTCCCCGAGATTGTCAAGTTGACACTTCAATAACGTTTAATAAAAAGCCACAAAAAAGCAGTATTAATAGTAAAACTAAAGTGGCTATAAAACGCTGCTTTACTAATATAAAAGATATCAATGGTAAATTAAGTAAAACAGCCATCATTGGAAGAGTTGGTCAAATCTTTGATGTAAGTATTAAGACTTAAACCATTATAAAATTTCTTACAATTTGTTATTATGTTAGATTTTGAATGCAACTCTGTTTAATAGTCTAAATGAAGCAAAATCACAACTCCAGCAACAACCGAATGACAATACGAAAAAGGAAAAAAAAATTAACGTGGGAGGACTATAGTTTCAGGGAAGATATTAAGAAACTTTGTAATTTGTTTTGGATAATTTATTGCGATGTACAAGAGAGAAACTAAGTTATATCAGGACTTGTTCAAAATTATACTACACATTAAAACATATGGGATATAAATACAAAATTGTGAATGGAAGAAAATTGGTTTTTGAGAAGAATCATGTCATTTCGGCGAAGATTACTTCTTTAAAGAAATATTTACAATTTCGAAATTTTAGTGAAAAATGTATATTCCGGTTTTTGGATGAAACTGGATATTTCGCAATGGAACCAGTCTGCATAGGTAGACCCACGACACAGATTTGAAAAGTAATCCATCTAAAGTTAAGGCGAAGGGAAAGAGATATACTATTTTGCATGCAGGATGCACATCAGGATTTTTACCAGGGTGTGGCACTATTTGGCACGTACTATCATAAGTGTATGAACGGTGGCATTTTTAGGCAATGTTGAAAAAACAGTTAATCCCTCTTATATGTTTAGCATAAATAATAACTTCTACAACACAGATTTGCAAATAGAAGTCATCAGCAAGTTTTTAATAATATATTTTCACATTAGAACATATATAGAAATTCTATGACGTTTCTGTACAGTTAGATAACAACCATGTTTAAAAACTATTTCTTAAAATAAAGCAATACCTTATTTAATGTCAGTGGTTCAGTAATTATAGCTTTCATTATGTATAATAGTGCTTATAAGATAACACATTGACAGTTGTAATAAGTTTTTGACATTACTAGTGTTTTTTCTTTGTAACCAACTACCTACACTGTTACAAAAATGCAAAAGCAAAGCCTGCTCTGAATCATAAAGCAAAGAAACAGACTATATTAATAGTTTATATATTTTTGAAGTTTTCATATAAAACTACACGAAAAAAGTTGTTATAACGCACACATGTTACAGTTTCCTCAGGTACCATAAGCAGCTAATTTAAAATTTAAAGCATTTAAAAAGAGCTAAATGTACTATAGTATAGATTAGATTAGATTAGATTAGATTAGATTTCACGACTGCCTTTTGCTGGCATGCGCACGTTAGCCCTTTGGGCTTTTTGTACTGTCGGGAATTTTCAAGTTAGCAAGCCGACATCCGTATCTTTTACTAGACTTGCAATGCCCCCTAATAGCTTGCGGTTGTCAATAGAGTTAAGGCTCCAATCGAGTTGGTGTCTTTTACGCTCTAATGCTGGGCATTCAAAGAGGATATGATAGGCTGTTTCATCATCCTCTTGGCATAGTCTTCAAACAGGTTAATCTCTATAGATATTGATCCTGTGCATAAATTCTCTGAATGCTTCAGTGCCTGTTAGTAGACTACTTGCTTGATTCGAGTTCTGTTCAGTCTCAACAGGGTTTTGGTGGTATGTGGATTCGGAGTTTTTATAAATCTTTTGCAGTGTGTTGCTTGATTGTAATTTCTCCACCTTAGTTGGTGTGCGGTATTGACCCATTCATACTACAGTATAATTTTGTTCGGTTAAACATAGCAACATAAGAAAGCACACGTGTAAATATTTCGTAGCCGCATAAATATGTAAATACCATCCATAAACAATTCAATTTAAGGGTATGCGAATAATATGTATATATTCAATGTAGAGAGAAGTGAGTTTTTCTGTAAATATCAAAGTACATACACTTATTTTTCGACGTTTCTTGCCCTTTTCAGTTTTACAATATTTTGTATGAGTCCTCTTCGGCCTCAGCCTGGATAGCTGGCCAGCCTAACCCGTTGAATTTAGGGGAAGAATATCTTTCTACAGGGGTGACGACCACCAAAGGTGTTCGTATTGTATCTCTAATGTTCTTAAATTACTACATTGATCAAAGTATAGGATGCTGTTACAAAAGGTATTAAGATTTGATGGTAGATTGTCAAAGAAAGTGTGTGTGTATACGGTACCTGTTACTCTCCTGAATTACGTATTATAAAAAAATAAATGCATTGATTTTAGTATCCACTTCCAGCCCTTATATATTTTATTTTTGCGTCATATCGAAGGTGATTATAGGTATTCGATTCACTCGTAACTGGGAATAAATTTATGTGTTACAAGAACTGGGTGTTTTTTTACGTTACATTGTAATGCTATCCCATAAAGGCAATGCACAACACTCTAGAGTCTAGACTGATATAATTTTCGCATAATTAATTTGGTAATTTATTTAACCTTGCTGTAAGGGTAGTTCAGATATTCACATATAGACTATAAACGTTCTATTTGTCTTTGTATTACATTCTAATTCTTAAACTAAAATTGATTTTTGCAATGTATTTACATGTTAAAAAGATAAATAAAAACGCATTCGGACCGGATTAATGAAAAGCTGTCCCTGGAAGATCTGCAGCCACCCACATATGGAGTATGGTATACTTGGTAAACCTCGGAACGATCGCCGCCAAATATTCGCATAGCACTGCACGCTGGGTGATTCTGGAATTAAAGATGACAGCACCGAATGGCTGCGTTTGTTTACGTTTAGTGTCAAACTAATTTTGCTAAATTTTGCCAAATACCCTAATTGGGATTCTCCTCGGGGAGTCAATCGGGCAGTGCTAGTGCCAGACGGTCTGGCTTTTACTTTTTAAAAATCTGAGCGTCAGGACGCTTTACTGGACTCACGGAGAAATTCCAGGTGTCTGAACGAAAGTCGTGACTTTCTTCTGACGGCACTCTAAAACCTCGCTAACGGACAGGAAAGTCGCTTTGTACAACTAGGTCTTGCCCTTAATTAATTCTGGCGGTGAGTTAACCTACGCTTATTGCCTAATGATCGATGCGTTCAGATGCGTCTTATTGCCGTTGCAAAGAGATGCAAGGTTGGTTTAAGGACTGGCCTGGATGTTGTATTCTGATAATAGATATGCGATAAAAATACATCATAAAACAATTTCAAGGAGGTGTTTGCTGATACCGGATGACGGCGACCAAAGAAACAGTTTCAGGGTTGTTCTTTGACACCGTATGCAGGTGACAAGGCGGGTTCAGGAAGGTCCTGGGAGCTAAGGAAGGCTGTATTCTTACAGTACTCGGCGGTTTTTTCAGGCCGGTCAAGGCCACGTTGCTACCAGAGGCCTCGGGCATGCCCACAGGGCTTAGGAGCTGATGGCTCATTCAGTTAGAGCTGCTGGACAGGTTGTTGAATCCAAGTCTCTTCGCCAAATTAAGCAGCCTGGTTTTACACCTTTCTAGGCCTCGCCACCTGGGTCATTTTCTGGAGGGGGGTTGAGAGGGAATGCGCCGAGCTTTACCTTACGCGGCTGCGTGCATCGATGGGTTGTTTGGTTTATCTTCAATCCGCGCGCACGTGATTCAAGAGCCGATTTATGCATAAATTGAATTTCGTGCAGGTACTAACGTCGCAATATAAGAGGATCTATTACAGATGTGTTACTCTTGAAGATATTGTAAAATGCTTATTATCTGCTTTTACCTTTGATATTTACCGTAAAAAACTGCATCGACAGTAGGATTACACGTCAATATCTTTCCATAATTTGATATTGACATCATAAAAAACTTGTCAGGGATGAGAATGTCTTTACTAGCTAATGAATTGATGTGTAAATAGCATTTCACATGATAGTAAGGAACATATGAATGTAATTCTAAATATGATTTCAATATATTAAGTTGTCCCACACATTTATAAAAATATACAGGGTTTTCATTAATTCCCATTTCCCACGTGACTAAATTTAAATTTTTCGCTATAAATTTGTTTTTCGAAGGTTGGTGGTATTGGCAATATCCCTAAACAAATTGCCAACGCGACATAGACGTTCGTCACATCTAACATCTAGACTTCATACGTTTCGTTTTGCTGTTTAGAAGCAATTTTCGGCAGTTTTCAACGGCCCCGACCGAACGAGGTTGGCGGCCGACGAGCCTCCGCTCGGGGTCCCGCTGCGCGAGGACCGTCCGCGGCGATCGCTAAAATTACTTTTGTGTCGGCTTTAGCAATTTTCGGCGGATTTCAAACGTTATTTAGTCTGTGTCGTGTCTATGCCACTTGTGTTACTGTATTTAGGGAGTACTGCCAATCGTGTAAGTTTGGTTGCCTAGCATTTAGGGTGAATGCATGGTCACCTGGGAAATGAGAATTAATGAAAACCCTGTACAATAACGTCTTAATGACTAGTTCAATAGTAAAGCCTTACATATTAACTTCCTTCTAATATAAATTATATTAATACAACTGTCTTGTCTAATTACTGGGCACAATTGGAATTGTTTTTTGTAATGTCAAAAAAAATAGCTAGGATATCGTCAACATTTTGAAAATAAAATCTCGTATTTCCCATGTCAAATTTGGATAAGGGAAATTTTACGACAATATAACAGAAAAGTATTATTTCTTAATCTTATTTTTTTGTCACTATACCTTAATATTGTTTGCTTATTTAACAACATTACGTTTTTCCTTTACTTCCTAAACATACCAAAGAGTGATATAGCATTTTTTTATTAGTTTTTGTCGGTATTTTCTCTCGTTTAGGTTTTCCTTGGATTTATATTTTATTAATGTAACTTTTAACAAATACGGTATGATCGAAAACTTGTATCCTATGGAGGACAAAATTTTTTAATAGTTAATTTATGTTGGCAGTGATGAGTACGAATAAAAGCAGGTGCTTTATAATATAACCTATACAATTTTCACAGAATCACGTAACTTTTACAGAGTGTTTAATACTGAGCACAAAATGGCACTGTGCATGGAAAATGGAGAAAATCACTATGAAAATCTGTATTCGCTTTTCTTATTAACATTTTTATTATTATTATTTTACATTAGGGTAGACGGCATAGCCGATAAAACCCCTATCAAATTAAAGCAATACATTAGAATACAGTGCAATTTCAGAAAATTAAAGAAAACAAATTAACTAAAATCAAAATTCTTGAGAAAATAATAACAAATTATATACCTAATACCTATTAACTTAACACATGATAGACCCAATTATACAAAGTCTCAATAAAATAATACTTAATACAACAAATAATAATATGTGTGCAATTTCAGAAAATTAGAAAAAAAAAATCAAAATCTAAATTCTTGATAGAATGTATTCAACAGAAATGTTTGCATTTGTTAAAATTACATTACTACTATAACCATATACTGTCAGATGTAAAATGCCAATGTCACTTTTACTGCCAACATAGAAAAAACAACAATTTCACCACCCTCTAGAACAGGGAATCTCAAACTTTTTTCCGAGTACCCTTTGCGAAATTAATTAAAGTAACTATACCCTCAGTTTTTTGAGTCCGTACTTGGTTCGTACAGCTTACTTAATATGATATCGAGTTTTCAGTGTCAACAGAAAAATAAACATTGGGTATAAAAATAATAATGAACAAATTTGTAATTTGTAGTTAAATGTTACATAGGTAATTGCAGCTTGAAAATATATAGTTTGGGAATCATCTCCGAAAGATAATCGCATAGCAGCTAGTCGTAACGTTTTGCCAGAACTTCCAACGTCTACAAAAAACTGCCGTTTTCAGGCCTATGAGGGCAAGGTAGAGCTACTACGAGTAATAGCAGATGGTACACAACGGAGTTTCTACACATTACAGAAGATGAGAACATTAACCATATTTTACTACAAACATCACGTCTTTTGGCTGCTCCACATTTGCACTGTTATAAATTAAACTGTCCGTAATTTAAAAAATTAAAAATGCTTAAGGTTACTCAAATATTTCGCTTCTATAACAATATGCACATCTGTATTTTTTTCAATCATGCAAGTATAACAAATCAATTGTGTTTAAATAACTGTGATTTGTTATTAAACGAAACTTTAGTCCAGGCAAAAATTAAACAAGTCCTGCTTAATGTTTAGGCCCTAGTTACCATGAATTAGAAAAACATAATTTAGTACAATTGTCTTCAACAAACCAGTATGTTCAAAAAACCAATGCACAGTATTGTAATTTGATAATAGTGAGAAATACAGTTTATGGTTAGAAATAAATAATAACAATTATTATTATTATTCTATTTAAATAAGAGCTGTAGACCAAGATCTTATATTGCTCAATGAAACAAATTATTAGTTGATTTAGAACAAAAACGCTATTAGGACATCAAGTAACGGGCAATTTAAATCTAATTTTAGAATTTTATTTGTTTTTATAACGTTGATATTAAAGAAACGTATCAAGGACAGAACCGTTGAAAAGAGCTTATTTTTCTCTTTCTATTGATGGCGGATTCACTAGACTTATTTCATATGTAATCGAATCATGCGCAAAAAATTGTTTTTGACAGTACACCATATTTATTTAATCAAAAAACAAATAAGTGCCTCAATTCGCATATCAATGCAACACAAATCGTGTCCCAGAACGTGTTATTGTTTGTCCAGGTTCAACCATTATTTCTATATTAAGTAATGTAGAGGCACCGAATGACGTCAAAAAATTTCCAAATAATTGATTTGCAAATTATTTAAATGTACGATTGTTACTAAAACAACTTTTTTTTTAAATCGGCAGTGAAGTACGTCGAAATCGTCATTAAAATACGAGAAATCGGCAGTGAAAATCTATTTGGTAGGTGGTGGGGCGATAGGTAAACGCCAACCGACGTCAACATGTGTATTCGTTTTTCTTTTTTTATCCGATTCTATTTGATACTAGCTTTAATTTACTGATTCATTTCTCGTGCTTTCGTTATTTATTACTTCTTGTAACAACAATGACTGGATTTCTATTTTCTAAAGCTGGTTTCATGTTATGTTTGAAGAGTTGCAGCGTTTAAGTTGGCATTTTAACAAAGTGTGTTATCCTTTAAACAGAGCACCACAAAAGACTTAAAATGGTCTGCAATGTTCAAACTCGAATATCCGAAAAACAGTAAAATTTTGTGATATAAATTAGAAGTGGCTTTAAAATACACTAATATAAATTATTAAATCTACACATTATAAGCATTAATACCCAGAATAGCTGTTTATGCAACAAGTGCCTCGTGCATAAACGACTTTTAGCACGCGTTGCATACAATATTTTATCTACGACCTTAATTTTACTGCTATTAATCCATAAATATCGATTTAACAAAGGTTTGCATCTACGACACTTATAATTTATGTCATAATAAACAGTAGCCCTTGGTGCGCGGGCGAATATTTGCACAGCCAGTACTGCCAAGGTCAGTTGCGAAAGGTAATTATTAATACTACAGAGCTGACTGTATTCATTACATAACGCTTTAATTATTTCAAAAACACTTTACCTGTAACGCAAGAAGCAACTAGAATAACTTTACAACTTCACTTCCAGTTCGAAATTGTAGTTTTATAACCTCACTTCACTTTATACCACAGATGCGCTTAAAGTAAACAGCTGATTTCTTTAACCACGCTAAACTATAAAACATCACTTTTGGTGAAACAAGCTAGCGCTAAAAGGCCTACTTTTAGTAGTGGTCGTAGATAAACACTATTTTATACTCTAAATTTCGCCAAAAATTCAGGATTTTTTATATAAAATTTTTAATATCTCCGAAACAGTTAACGTTAGCCATACTACTCGATATTAAAATTATTAGTATTTCGACGCCAAACTAGGAATCTACTTAAATATAGAGGGTTCTATTTAAAAAAGAGTTTGGTTCACCACACTTCTTGAGCCATCCTGTACTATCAGAAATATTTTACCAATATGCACTACCTTCGTACCTAGAAATTTTATATAAGCAATTTTTTATCTAACTTTCTGTTAGAAATACATATCTTTCACCCCTGTATAAAATCTGAGAATGGGAATTATAGAATTTTTAAGATCGGCGTCAATAATAGGTAAAATGACGCATCGTCAACTTTCCTCTGGTGGCAATTACGGTCTTTTTAAAGAAAGTAAAGCTTAGTGCGTATTATTTTTACTTCCTTTTACTATAAAGGAAGTATTGGATTCACCCCAAAAATTCGAAATTGAGTTTTCAACGGATCTTCACATTTCAGAGTCCCCTGAACCCAAAAAAACATGTTTTTGTTCATTGGCCTGTGCTTGTCTCTGTGTGAGAGACATAATATCTCAAAAACGACAAGAGGTATGATGTTGAAACTTCATATATACGTTTTTTTGTACTATCTAGATGCAACAGCAAGTTTTTGAAGAAAATCGCATAACCGTAAGTATAGTGTTTAATCTTGTGCTTTTTCAGTTTTTTTTTTTCGATTTTTTCAAAAACAGCTCGAACGATTTTTTTCAAACGTTACATTTTTATTACATTTTTAATGTGTATTGATGTGAGATAGGTGATTTTCCAGTTGAATACCTCTAAAATGGGTGTCTTTTGTTTTTTCTATTTTTTTATTAACGCCTATTTTAAATAGAACACCCGGTATATTATTACAATTTTGAATTCAGCTTCAAATTTCAGAGAAAATTTGTCTCTTCAACTAACGCTCTATTTTGTACGGTATCTGTGGAATTTGTAATTTCTGTAAATTTTCAACAAATGCTTAAAAATTAAAAATCAAATTTTTGGCTAATTATAAGATCTGTGTAAAAGAAAGTTGTGTGCGTGTATCACACCGGATTTTCAAATGTTAGCATAGGAGATTTGAAATATCAAATTAATAATTAATTTATGCTCTTCCGTACTTCTAATTTTTAGTTTCCTCGTTGGTTTATTACTTAGAAATATTAGATAATAACTGAAATTGCACCTTCACAGTAATTTTAATACATTTAAAGACAATAGCGATGGTTAGGGGATAAATACAAGACCTTTATTCTTTGAAAAATGGTAATATTTATGAAAAATAAGTAACTTTTAATTCTCTGAGCGAAATTAATACGAGCATTCGATTTCAAGCGCAATTACTATAGGCTATGTCTTGCTAATTATGAGACCACAAGTTTAAACTATAAAAAGTTTTGTGTTAAATATTTTATTAATGAAATAAAGCCTCATAAACCCATATTACATTCTAATATATTTTTTACTATTGATCATTTTACTTTGAAAGGGGTTTTATATTGTTGCATCACCTAATTATTCCCAAATAGCATGTCATTTTGAGTGCAAGTTCAAGTAGCGAGATTCGGCATTACAACCATCAGAGAACATACGTATTGTTTGACAGCACATCGTCATATCTTGCAATGGCTCTGTGCTTCCGTATATGCATTATATTAAAAGGTAGGGAGGGATAGATACCTTATTTAGAATTGCTTGCTCAATAATACAATTTTTTCCACGACCGGGAGTAGAAGTCGGTTTCTATAGCATCAAAATTGTGACAGAAGTAAAACATTTACTCTCTAGAGACTAAATAAGACACACATTTCCCTAGGGAGTTTTCATTATGACTGACACAACAATTATGTCAAATTCGAGGTTATCAGGTTAGGTTTTGCGTCAGTTTGTGTCAAAACTGACGCAAAACCTAACCTGATAATCTCGAATTTAACATAATTGTGAGCTCTTGTCATAATGACTTACAGTGTCACCAACTTTAAAATTTACCATGGGCTACTAATTTTAAAATAATTGTAACTAAAATGTCAATAAATAACGTTTAAAAAACGGGTTTTTTGTTTTAAATCTTCCTGCAACGTTAAAAAAAATAGTATATGCAACTCGGAGAGAATGCTATTTTGCGAAGCCCTCGAGTCAGAAATTGCACCTCTGCAAAATAACGCATTTCTCTCCCTCATTGCACAATATACTATTATTAATATGATATTATTTGGATTATGATTGATAAATAACAATAACATTGGAAATCCTAACTAGAAGGGGCTAAAATCACATAGTTTCTTTTATTGGCAAACTACAATAAGTCAATTTATTTTCTGTTCGTTCTCATAATCGCAGGTAAATTAACGAAGCAATAAAGGCATATGAAAACAACTGGATGACCTGTAATTAAAAACCTTTGTACTACCCTTAAACGAAGGGGTTGACAAGGCTTCGGCTAGCTCTTTTAACTCTCGGCAGAATATGGCGTGGTGTAAGGATCAGGCTAATAAATGCTTCGGGCTCTTACAATTGAACAGTAGATTAATAAAATAATTGGGCGCCATGTCGTTATTCACAACAAATAAAACGAACCTAGCTAGCAAAATAGATCAACACCTACCTTGTAAGCTTCGCTGCATACCTCAAACTAAATGTAGTAAAGCGGAAACAACAAATACAAACAGGAACAGTCGAAATATATTTAATATCAAAACAATTAAATCAGGGTCGGCGTCACCCAACTTACACATACAGGTATATCGGGACAAAACAAACGAAACAACATTTTAAAAACTTCAATTCGAAATGGCATTTCAGAATTCTCTAAGTATAGCTTAATTAACAAATACAGGCGAACACCTGTACAATCGTATTAATGATAATATAATATACACGCTATTTCAGCAATTTTGAATTATTTACATACCCGCACTTAGCGGTAATAACAATTGAGCCAAAAAGGTTGATTAAACTCGCTGTTTGATTTGCTAAGATCTTAGCAGAACTAATATAAGTTGCGGCATTATGTATTTGACGATAAGAAAATAGATGTTGATAAGAGCATGTAATTACAGTTTAAATAAAGATGAATTCCAGCGATCGGCAGGGAAATCCCGATGCATTGCATTCTTCTACGAAGAATTAAGGCCAACTTGACTGCATAATTCCAAGGTCGACGCTCGAAATAAATTAGCATCCAAAAGGAAGGATATTCCTAGGTACGTACAAACGCGAATTCGGGAAGCTGGAAACGTTAGCTCCGGGATGCGGAATGTAAGCCTTCGTGAAGTGAGCCAATACAAGTGGTTTCTGGCCCATACTAAACGAATTTCAGTCCAAACCAAACTGATTTCAGCCCAAACTAAACGGCCTAAATATTTGAAATGTGTTCTCGGCCTAATGTGGAGGACGCTTTGCAGCGATTTCGATGAGCAGAAGCGCAGAGCAATCCATCCTAAATAACCAAAATTAATAAGCAAAGAGTAGAATTAGAAGAAACGCTCTTACTAACGCTGGAAGCGCGACCGCAAACAATGATACAAGCGGCTTGGCTTGCTTGAAAAACAAGAACGCTTCGAAAAATCAATACTAAACCAGATATTGCATTGTTTTCACAGCCAACGTGGATCGCAAATGCGACGACAAATTCAAACGCGAAAATGTGCAGGTGTTTTAATCTCTGAATGCGAGCGCCTGCCGCGATAATCTTGAATACTTTTGCTACAAATTATAGCTATAAGGTGGTCCGAAAGTCGGTGTTTTAATGCATTAACGCGCTACAGAAATGAAATTGAAACGGGGCGTTAAACCTTGTATAAAGCAGAAGAAAAGTAAGAAAGAAAGATGTTAAATAGAATTTAGTTGCATAAGGGTACACTAGAAATGAGGAAGGATGCATTTTTAGATGTGCAGAGGAGAGCGATAATGCGTGGATTTGTGGACGTCGTTGGAAGTTGTGGCGTATTTATGAAAAGGATTTGTTTGATATTTCAAAAGATAATAATAAATGTAATAATGTAAAATGTAATCAAGTCAAAACTTGAACAGTAACTAGGAATATTATGTAACTCGGTTAGGTGTTGGAGAGTTTAAAGTGCTATTTAAAATTGGCATATACCAAATAATGAAGTCTCGACATTTTATACCGTGAAGTACATGGAGGAAGTTGCTGTGAACCGACTGGGGTTCATAAATTAGCTGTTAACAGAGAACAACGTAATTTCTACAACATGGTACAAAAGAGCTTCTTAAAAAAGTTAGACTAGACTGGTGTATATGCAGTGATCGCCAAAAGTTGGTATCAAATGGGAAATTTTTTTATGTTTTCTTGGAAAATCAAACGCTCGCGAACAGAGATAGTTGAAAAAAGATTACAAAGTTGTCACGTGACTTCCGTTATCTGTCAAATTTTAAATTTGTTATAATTACGAAAAATGCCAAGATAGTCGAAAATTGTATAAAGAAAAGTTGTTTAAAGTGTTATTTTCTATCTAAATGCAAAATACAACAAAAGCTACTCATTCAGGCAACTGTAAAAGAACTTTTACAGCATTTTTGTGAAAGTAATTTATTAATAGAGGTGGATATGAAAGTTTATAAGCCATTTACATAGTTTCAAAATATTTCTGCTAAAAAGTAACAATTATGCTAAAATATTACTTTTCGGTAAATAAAAAAAACTAAAGAAATAATTAACATTTTCTATTGTTTTTTCCAATTATAGATCTTTAAAGTTTTCACAAAATATGGAACTTTGAAATTAAGTCTTAGTACGTGAAATTTTGAAAAATATTCCAAAAATTGAAAAATTAAATGTTGGCCGAAGTTGTTTTGTGGACTTGAGACTGTTCAATTCGCTAAAACTAGCACGCGATAAGGTCTCCTTGAAACATAGATTAATTTTCAAAAAATTACATCTTTTGGATTTTACTGAAAAATCGAAAATGAAAAAAAAAATCCCATTTAATACCGACTTTTTGACGATCGCTGTACAAGATTGAAAAATTCTTCCGAACGAAAGAATTTGTATGTATGATAACTTCATTTTACCTTGCGGTGTAGAGGCTGGTGCTTTAGGCGCTTGCATCTGGCGATACAATGCTTAACTCGCCCCCCGCATTCAAGATACAAAAGTTGGAGCGCGCCTTTTGTGCTTGCGCAGCAACCATTGTGTGAAGTGTGTGTAATGGTGATGTGTTGACCTTGTTACTCTATTTCTTACGTCTGTGGTTCTGAGTAGAGCACAGTTAATTTGGTGCCCAAGTGTGAATGTTCTCACCGAGCCCGATTCCAATCGCCAAAGCTCCAGAAAAATGCCGGCCCCCGCGGGATTCGAGCCAAGGACTTGCTTAATGTAAGCCTAGCGCCTATCCAACTGCGCTACGCTACGTGTTTAATCTAAAAAATAACGGTTTAATCTAAGTCGACAGATCCTTATGAAATTTTGTATAGGGCCATAATTTCTCATTCTGGACAGCTTTTCTCAATAAAATTTTGCCGTATCTTGAATAAAAATGGTAGTTTACCTGAAAATAAAATACAATTTTTAAAAAAATAACGGTTTTTTGTAAGTCGACGGATCTTTCTGAAATTTTGTATAAGGCCATAATTTATCATGATGAACAACTTTTCTTAATAAAATTTTACCGTCTCATAAACAAAAAGGGTAGTTTACCTGAAAATGAAATCGTTTTCGCTTCCCTGCCAAGGCTTACTTGTTTTTCAAAAACTGAAAATATTCTTAAAATTCATTTCAAACCAAGCAGGACCGAATCCCAGAACCTTAAAATATAATTCAAAAATTTTTAGACCATCTCACCTCTTGTAACATCAATCCTGGGACACACTGTAGATTATGGACGAAAGAACTAATTCAAAACAATCTAGAACAAATATAAATGCACATGTTCCAACTTGAGTCTAGTTTCGTGTTTTACCAATTATGAAATGAGCTAGTATTGAAATTTATTAAACAGAAATTAATTGATGCATTGGGTAAATTATTAATATGAAGAAGTACATAACCTAAAATAGTCAATACTTTCCAATATAATAAATTATGAGGAAAACACGAAAATCGGAAATTAGCGTTATTACCAACTTATGTAAAGGTATCTTTAACGGGTCAAGAAGAATAATATTATATTTTGAAAACGCAGAAATCAAGGAGAACAATAAAATATATCTAAGAGATAAATGTTGCATACAACGAAAGTGTTCGACTCCGATGTCCTCGTTCGACATATCGAAAGCCGAGCTACAGCCGCTGCCGCTATAGAAACATAATTAAAAATGACAATGAAAAGCCAATTTCGCCGAGTTCCCACACGTTCTGTTTGCAAACCGAGATACAAATCTAATAAAGTTGCTCGGTGCAAGCCAGCGGATCGGCGCCCAGCTGCATTTGATTGACAGAAAGCGCGAGGTGTTATTAAAAGTTTGTGTAGTATTCACGTATGATCGCGAGGTATGTGCACTCACAGTTAAAGGTCAACGTACTTACGTACGTAAGTTTTGAACAGTTATAAAAATTAATAGATGGCAGGCGCAAAGTACGACGGGCGGGAGACCGGTACGTGCGTTATTAACATCTCCTACGCAGACATGCCGAATGACACTGCTACATCCAGCTATCAGTATTGAATTTGAATTGAATGGGTGCTGGTTGTTACTGAGCCCAATTAGGCCTCTCGCCTGTGTATGAACACCAAGAATTTGTACTTGCTCTGCGCGATGCCTCTTTTCGCCGGTGCCATTAACGTTTAACCTGCTTCTTAACATGGTTTTTTATGGTATACAGATTTACAGGATGTCCCAAATAGAGCGTTCGTCATAGGCAGGGTCACCGAAAGGGAAGTAGAGGGAAGTCTCCCTTGATCAAAAGCATTAGGGGATTAGGTAGAAAACAGCTATCCTGCAGCATGTTCTTCTTTTTTCTTCTTCTCCTTACGGTAACTCATCTTGGCCACACTATCATTTTCTTGGTCTCCCGGTACGTCAATATTGGTGGATATCCCAAATAAAGCGTTTACCAAAGTATGAATGCCACGTGGGTGGCAAAAAGAGGTTACTTTCAATCACCCTACTTGACAAAGATTAGGGGACTAAGTATACAATTGCTGTTTTTTCTTGTCCACTTAACGACGTATTCCTTGCTAATGTCACTATTCGGTATTCTCTATTTTACCTTCTTAAGCTAGCTATCCATTAAATGATATCAAATTGTTTCTTTCCCTATCTCATAATTTTTTTCTGCCATAGTACGTATAACTTTCACATCCCTGTTTGTGTTCTGGTTTCGGGTTAGTCTCTCTCCAAAGCTGCTAAAGGTGACAGCTTAGCTGTGGAAATACGTTTTTAGAGGTTGTTAAATATTTGTGTGGTTAGAAGTTTTCAACGAATGGTCGTAAATTGTTACTGCTTTCCCTATCCCACGATGGATTCCCTGCTATTATCGCACATACAGCGTTCACTATAAGCATGGACACCACGAAGATGGTAGGGAGTCACGTCATCCTGGTTAAAAAAAATAGTATAAAGCTGCTCTCCTTAAGCGCATTTTTCTTCTTCCTTCCTCTTAATAGGTAGTTGCATCATTCAAATTGTCGCAAAAAAATTTCCTGATCTACCAGTATCTTAGTGTCTACTTGGCCCGCTTAGGTTTCCGCTATTCTGTTGTTCTCCATTTCACTTATATGTGTATTTCATTCCCTCTTCTGGCAGGTGTCTATTGATTCATGTTCTCAATTTTATATTTTTCTCTCAAATTAAGACACTGCTGGAACCTGTGGTGTGAATGACACAAAATTCGTTAAAAACCCCTAACCACACAAATATTTAGGAAACGCTAAATACGTATTTCGACAGCTAAGATTTTATCTTCAATAGCCTAGAATAGAGACTAACGCGACAAAGTAGGGATAGTCTCTCTTCAGAGCTACTCAGGTGCCAGCTTAGCTGTCGAAATACGTATGTAGAGGTTGTTAAATATTTGTCTAATTAGACATTTTCAACGAATCGTGTTTATCTCAAATTGCTGCTGCTTTCCCTACCCCACACATTGCGTTCACTATAAGCATGGACGTCACTTCCATCTCCCTAGTTCCAAAAAATAGGGAACTAAGTACAAAACTGCTATCCTGTAGCATCATCTAAGTTGTTTCTTCTTCTTAATACGTGCCACATTCTATGTTCACACTGCCACATCGTCTTTTTCTAGGTCCATCAGTATCGCTGTACCCATTTGTCTACCTGTCCCTTCGGATTATCACTATATTGTTGATCCACATGCTATTTGCCCATTTAATTCCCTTTTTCTATACACTGTGCGAGGTTCCCAATTTTACATTCTCCTCCCAAATGATTGCCTTTTTGTCTATCCCATAAAATGTTTCATGCTATCCTCAGTACTACTTCCATATACTGTCTTACTGCGAATATTAGTGCGTATTTGTTTTCGTTTACGTATACTTTTCAATGTTGCGTGCCCATAAGAATGAACGCCAGGAAGTTGGTAGAAGGAAATTACTTGCACCTGTCTGTACAAAAGTATTACGGGAAGAAGTAGAAAACTGATTACCTCCGTTTTGTTCCTTGCTCCTAATAGGTAACATGATCATAGGTTCAAATTATCACACTATCTTTTCCCTGACATCCCTCTGTCAACTACGTGCCTTGTCCCTTGCCATTCTCATTATGCTGTTGTTCTCAGTATTATTTGTATGTCTGTTCCATTCTCTCTTTATGGCAAGTATCCAGATTGTTGCTTCTTCCCCTACCTCAAAGTTTCTCCTGCTATTATCTACACAGCTTCCACATCATGTCTTTAATAGTAAAGTAGGGACATGAAATCAGACGACAAACGTCATCAGAGTAATGACGTCATAAACATATAAACCGTTCAATAGTTATTTGCCAGAAGGAGGCCATGTTAGGGTGATGAATTTCACCCTGTAAATATGCTGTCAGTCATTAACAAAAGTTAGGTTATGCTCATTTTATACAAAATGATAATTTTATGTTAATGTACAAAACGTGGTTGCCAGATTTGGTTTTGGATTTTGTGCCACTTTTATTGTTGGTTAAGATAAATTTCATGAAAGACAAATTGCTGATTCTGAATACGTTTCATACTTTGTTGAGTAGGAATAATGGTATATAAGTCGTTTTTTTTATTGTAATTATAAATTGTATACAAAAATATTTAAATATTACAATTTATGTATTTTTTCAGTATAAATAAAGCTTTTACAAGCCACTTTACGCCCATTGCATAACAATCTGTCTCCATTGTTCCTTATTCATGTTTTTATTTCTCCAGTCTTCTATTCCTTTCCTTGCTATGTCTTCCATTACTGCCCCCTTCCACCTATTCGTTGGTCGCCCTCTTCTTCTAGTTTCTTGCGCTCTGCCTTCCAATACTATCTTAGTAGCTCTCCCATCTGGCATTCTCCATATATGCCCATCTTAACCTTTGAGCTTTAATGAAGTCTACTATATTTGGCTCTCCATACTTCTTTTGTACCTCTTCGTTTGTAAGTCTTCTCCAACCATCATCCGTCCGAGTCCCTCCAAATATTTTTCTCAGCATTTTTCTCTCCCACCTACTTATCGTATCTTGGTCTGCCACATTCATCTTCCATGTTTCACATGCGTACGTAGCCGTGGGTCGAATTACTGTCTTATAAGTCGTAGTTTTGCATTTCGCGACATTTGTCTTAAGGACATTATACTATTTAACGCGTCCGGACATCTCGATGCATTTATTAACCTTGATTTCATTCCTTGTGTGTAATTTAAGTTTTCAGAGATTAATTTTCCTAAGAAAGTAAACTCCTTAACTCGTTCTATTCTCAAATCTTAATATTACGCCATTATTATTGATTTCTTCATTTTTTCCATTACTTCTTTGTTAAAGCTGCTGAATATTGTCCAGTGGAAGTTGAAGAATGGATTTTTTTTAAATATGGCCACAGAAGAAAATCACAGGGAGTTAAGTTACAAGACCTCGGGGGCCACACTGTAGACATGTTTTGACTAATAACTCTGTTTTTGTAAAACTCTCCAAGTAAATTTATGCCCCATCTTATTGAAAGTACGTAACCCTTTTGTAATTCATTGTCACGTAACTCTTCAAAAAACGGCGACAAAATTTCAGTATGAAATGGTTGTGCATTTAGAAAACCTAAAATTTGAACTATTAAAATAAAATTTAATCGTTTTGCTGCACTCAATTACCTTCAAAAAATATAGGACCTATAACTCTTCTTTTACTAATTGCAGCCCAAACCCCGATTTTTTGTGGGTGAAGCGGTTCTTCAACATAAAAATTGGGATTCTCAGCGCTCCACATCCTCATACTTTGTGAATTAATATAGCCAGATAAATAGAAGTACTATGCCTCATCAGTAAAGAAAGTTTTCTCAAACGCATTATTGTTATTTCCTAAATTATTGATAAACCAGTTACAAAATTCCAATCTAACCGGAGGATCGTTTGGCAGCAGTTTCTGATACACTTGCAACCGGTAAGGAAAATAATGCAAATTGCTTCTTAATATCTTATGAGATGTTGAATATGAAACATTTAATTGCTGTCCTAAATGGCGAACAGATACGTGTGGTTGTTCTTGCACAATTTGTCTCGCATTGTTAACTACTTCTTCAGTGCGTATGTTGCAAATAGTATGTATCATTTTTAG